>CABHPQ010142194.1:0-26877 GCA_902168405.1 Peromyscus aztecus | reverse complement strand
CTTTCTTTCTTTCTTTCTTTCTTTCTTTCTTTCTTTCTTTCTTTCTTTCTTCACCTTTATCCTTTCAGTAGAAGGTGTATGGTGCTCAAGAGAGGACTAAATCCTCAGATTGCTGAGATATTCTTTTTATCTTTTACTAGGATCTATACTTATTCTTCACTTGGCCAGTCAGTCCTCTGTCTACAGCCTTCTTGCATGGCTCTCTACACCTGTATGCCATGCCTTGAGTCAGCTCTGGTTTGATCTTTGCTTCCTCTGCTTCTCACACCTGTTATGGGTCTCCACAGACTGGACACTTCACCCTATAATCTGAGCCCAGGGCTTTTACCCTGAGTTTTGTTTTTAAACCCAAAGTCTGTGTGCCCCTTCCCTGATTCATATTGGTTTTGTTTGAATGACTTGTTATTGATCTGTAATCCATGGATTTATATTAGTGAGTAGTTTATACTGAAGTGAGCATCAAAGTTACCTGTGGACTTTAAATATGTATGTGCTAAGACTCCCCTACAAACAGATTGAGATACCAAGGAATAAATCTAAAGACATACATTGTGGAGCAGTCTCTCGGGTGATTAGTTCAGATTAAGAACACTTTGCAAGAAAAGCTCATGTTTTTTTAGCAATATACTCAAAAAACTTATTGTTCATTTTCATTTTCCTCCAGTTATAGATCTGGAAACTCATATAAGAGTTTCTGGCTCATATAAGAACACAGAGATTTTTGAGTGAATGAATGCCTGAATATAACACTACAAGCTCACCTCCCTTCTTCAGGTAGCATTACTGGCTGTGACCCTAAAAGGTAAGGTTATTTTCCTGCTGTCTCCTCCCAACATGCTGGCTTTTTATATGTTAAAAACTCTTTCCTTATTTGTGTGTGGTATATACAATGGATGCAGGTGTGGTTGCATGTGCATTTATGTGTGGAGACCAGAGGTTGATATTAGGAGCCTCTTTCAATTGCTCTACATATTATTTTGTGAGACACAGTCTCTGACTGAAGTGAGAACTGGTTTTCCAGCAAGATCTAGACATTTTCCTATATCTACCTCCATGACACAGTGCTAGAGTTCCAGGTTGTTTTTCCATCCCCAGCCTTTATGTGGATGCTGGAGATCTGAACTCACATTGTCATGTTTGCACAACAATCATTTCACCCCTGTAATCATCTCTTCAGCCCTTCATTAACTATTCTAATCATGAAAAAATGGGATAATAGTATAATACATGTATATAGTATATATAATGTGCAAATTGTGATATTTAACATATGCATCTCTTTAAATGTTTACAATTAACCTAAATGTACATATTTATGAGGTACATTGTGAAATGCCAATACTTACCTATGTATTGGTCAGATGATGGTAATCAATCAATGCTTTTATCTCATTACTCTTTGTTTTGGGGGCTTTGAATTATTTCATTTATTAAAAATATGTTATTGTGAATTATATCACCCACTGTGCTATAGAACACTAGGAATAATTTCTATCTTACTGTGCTTTGGTCTTTGGTATCTGTTACCTAATTTATCTGTCTTCTGTACTTCCCAGCCTCTAAAAAGCATTATTACACTTCATGACCAGTGCTATTTAACAACCATGAAACAGTAAATGTAGTGACCATCTTTTTTTTGCTTTTTCACTTAACATGATTCCTTCCAGTTCCACCCTTTTTGCAGTAGATGATAGGATATTCATTTTTATAGCTGAATAACATTCCCTCATGTATGTATGGCACATTTACCCATTCCTCCATTGGTTGACAGAAATATTCCATTCCATATCTTAGCTCTTATGAACAGTCTGTAAAAAGCATAGGTGAATGCTGTTATCATTTGCTTTGGACATATACCAAGGAGTGGCGTTATAGGTTCACAAAGCAGGTCCTACTTTTATGATGTTTGAGGACCCTAGATAGTGAATGGCTTTATTAGTTTACTTTCTCTTTTGCAGTAGATAAGGTTTCCTTTTTCTCTATATTCTCAGCAGCATCTGTGCATTTTGTCTTTTCTTCAGTAACTGTTCTAACTGGGCTTAGGTGATGCCTTACTGCAGTTTTGGATTTCATTACCTGAGCTTTGGTAATACATCATTGTAGTTTAGAATGGCATTACCCTGACAGCTAAGATGTTGGAAGTATTTTTCACAAATTTCTTGACTCTTGAACTTTCTTCTTTTGAGAAAAAAAAGTGTTCTTTGCCCATTTTAAGTCACATTATTTGAATTTCATTATTGAACTTTTGTATTCCTCACATATTGTGTCTATTCATCCTTTGTCAGATGAATACTTTGCATTTTTTCAATTGCATTTTGAAGTTGTTCTTTGCTGGACAGAAGCCTCTTAGCTTGATATAATCCTGTTCATCTTCTTTTGCCTTTGTTATGACTTTTTAAAGGTTTAAACCCAGGCAAGGAGTCGGAGTGAAGGGCTAAGACAGTTACTACCTGACTGAGCAGTTTGCACTTACTGATCTTTGAGGCTGACACCATCTATGAGATGTAGGACCTGGAGATGGCTCAGCCTTTGTCACTGTGAGGAAATATTCCCTGCTGTAGCTCCCATGACCTGAGTACTTCTCAACTTTGGATGGCCAGCAGTACCCACAATCAGCCCTGCACATTCAGTGTAAACTTAAAGTCTTTCTTTTTTCTTTTCTTTTCTTTTCCTCCCTTCTCCTTCTCTCCCCTCCCCTTTTCTTTTTGCTGTTTTCCTTGCCCTCTGAATCTTTGGGGGTGCTGCTGAGCACATCTTACTTAGGCTTTTTTCTCATGACTCCTCATGAACTGCTTGCTTTCATGATGATGGGGCAATAGCACAGCAGCCTTACCTGACTCACCTTCCCGGCTAAACTGTCCCTAGGTTTTCCAGAACACAGCAATGTCAATTGACTGAGGGATCTGTCTGAGTGATCTTCACCAGGTCTGATGCTAGAAGGAAACAATACTTCCACCCATGGGAGAGGTATTACTCCACCATCTGCCTATCCATTCCTTTTCCTATTCCTAGTCAGACACATGGCAGTAACTTTAAACTCAGAGGCTCAGATCTGAGCATCCTATCTTGTCCAGTCAAATAGCTGCATGTTTACTATGAGTCCTGTGAAGGTCAAAGCCAAGCCAGTGTGTTTTTAGTTTCCCAGCATGAGATATTCACTTGCATTTGTTCCTTCCTTTCATGCAATTTCCCCTGCCTGCCTCCAGCACGTGTGTGCACATTAATTCCACAATTCCTAACGACAAGACCACCACTTCCCTCGCTGTCAGTTTTCATTCATTGTTAGGACATGGCTGCTGCAGAGCTCTGGCCGGAGCTTCCAAACTTGGTAAAACCTTAGGTTAGTGGTAACTCTGTCTTTCTATCTAGGGAATTGTTTGTGATTATGTGCCTTTGTAGGCTTTCTCTAAATTACAAGATAGGTCAAATTACTTTCAGAGTTGAAATGGACAAAAAGGCTGTGGAAGCAGAAAACGTTTGCAGGTCCCAGTGGGCAGAGTCTTTGTCTCCACTTCTACTGGGAAATGGAATTCTGCACTGCAGAGTCCGTTTGATGGTCCAGAGTCCCTCCCATTCCCACTCCTTCTTGGCCTTCTAACGGGTTCTGAACACTCAGCAGTAAGGTCTGCCTGAACTAAAGTCACAGGCTTGCTTTCACAACAAAAACAAGTATCTCCTTTACTGCAAAGGAAGTTTTACTGCCACGTGCAAAACATGCGTATAGGCTGCTGAGTACATGTCTCTGGGTGTCCTTGGAAGATTTCTATTGAGAGACATTGCCATTGATCCAATAAAAGGCGTTATAATCTTCATACATAATTGAAATTAAAGTGAGGTGGCTAAAATGACTATATTTTCAGGAACTGTAAAACATAATTCCATGTATCTGTATTAATTACTTTTTAAAGGCTTTCGATGGCAGAGTACCTGACCGCACAGCTTTGGTGAGGGAAGATTTCTTTTGGCTCACAAGTTCATGGGGATTTTAGTCTGTCATAGAAGAGAAGACGTGACAATGTTCATTCAGCCGAAGCAAGCCTTAAAGTGCCTTATGTGACCCTAGACTAGAAAGTAGGTAGTGCAGACTGGTGTTTCAAGTGACCGACTTCTGCCAGCTACACACTAGCCTTTTTGAACAGCACTGCCACCTGGGGACAGCCATTGAAACAGATGAGCCAGGGGAGGACATTGCACATTTAAGTGATGAGAGATAAGAATGTCCTTCTTTTTGCATGTTAAATTTAGACCCAGCTAATCCTGCGCGCAAGCGTGTGTGTGTGTGTGTGTGTGTGTGTGTGTGTGTGTGTGTGTGTGTGTGTTGATCTAGTGATATAACCTGGAGCCTTGAATAACCTAGAGATTGCTCTACCCACTGAGATACACCCCAGGCTAGGCTCCTTTGAAGCTATAGAGAGATTATTACTCTCTTTAATTTCTGTTGGAATCGTTTTTCCTCTGTGGACTTTTTGAAGAAGGGGCAGCTGATAAGAATGTGTGCATTAATTAGCAGGTTATTTCTTGACTGACTGACTGAAGTTCTGAATTCTGTACCGGAAAAGCTTTGCTTCTCTATTGCACTTTGGGATTTTACATGTAGACTCAATCTAAGATAGAGAAACATTGACTCCACATTCTCTGGAAGACATTTGAAAGCACTTGATGCTCAAAGGCAAATAAAAACAGTTCCCCAGAAGGATCTTAATTTATAATTAACAATGTTAGTGACTATACCTTTCCTCCCTTTATTTCTCTAAGAGTTTATCTAATATGATGAACACACGTTGCCTAGAAGTTTACATAATCATGTTTTTGTTTTGTTTTGTTTTAATCCCCTTTAACTCAAACATTAAGGATTTTCTCAACTCAAGAGCTGAGAAGTAGACCCTTGGAAAAGTTTACATGTAAAAGAATCCTCTACCATGCTGGCCTTTTCCAGCTTAACTCTGCCTGTTCTATTTTGCTTGGGGTCAATATGTGGTCTGAGATTGATGTGAAATGATTAGATTTAGCATCATCAAATGGTTCTCATGACTCCGGAAAACATTTTTTAAAATATATTTTCAGTCATGTTGTCAAGATATATTTAAAGCTTTTCCATGGCCTATGCACGTTCTTGCGCATGGAAAGACAACATTTCTAGTCAGGGTCTAGTCAAAAGAGGTGGTAGTATGTTACTTGAATCATGTCTAATGTAGCATTAATGATTTTCTGTTTTAGGGAGCTGGGTTTAAGGGTTTTCTCACTGATGAGCATTTACTTTCTAATAAATCAATAATACAAATATAGGTAGACACCAATTCAGATTTTTTTCTATTGGCAGTTTCTTCATCAACCCACCTACACTTGTAGAAGTCTATGACAGGTAGATATTTCCATTTCTGTAATGCTATAGTATCCAGACACCCACTTCTAATTCTACAATAAGCATTTTAAAGTGTGGATATACTCAGACTACATTGTAGTATCTTTATCTTTTATGAAAGTTGTTAGGGTACTACTATCAACTGCACTGCCTTGGCTATCCTAAGCACAAACTTCAGTGGTGTTGTTAATATGAAGACAGGAAGCACTTATTTAGGAACTACTTTCATGACACGCATTTCATATGAGAACTCCACTTTCTATATCCACGGTGGACCCTAGTGCAAATACATGGGTTCTTTTACTGTTTGGGGTTTTTGATGTCATTTGTATCTTGAAGCCAGATTTAGTAAACCTTTATTACAATCCAAAAGTTCTGATCAAAACAGAAAAGATGTCTTTCAGCAATTCTCTTACATAAGTAGAACTTTCTACTCATCTCTGACATTAAGGAACCACTTTCTTTCTGATTGGATCCTACCTGTCTCCACCATAGAACACACACCTTCTGCTTTCCTATGCCGGAGTCTGCCCTCTCCCTAACTCTGCTCACCCTTACTTTAGGTAGGCTGATTGTCTTTGCTCCCTTTGTTAGTCCTTATTGGCCTAATTCCTTTTGCTGTTTTCCCATTAGGAATGGTGTCACTGACTTCCTGTGTGAAGCTGATGCAGCTGTAATGTAAAAGTTTTCCTGTCACTAGTGATTCATAATAGATGCTTTCTATTTGACACTAAACATCTCTGCTTCCTGACCCTTCAAGGTCCACCACTTCCTCACTGAGTTCTTTTGTGTGGTCCCTGTTCCTGAGCATCACAATTTTCATTTCCACTTCTATGGAAGTAAGTTCTCAGACATTCCCATGCTAGCCCAACCCTCCCACTCACCTTATTTTGTACATTATGCTAATAAAGCCCTAGCAAGCAGCATGTTAGGGTCAAAACGTCAATCATTTTGTATGTCAACTTTTTAAGCTAGTCAACTGGTTCATGTTTGCATGCAGAATGTGAGCAAAAGTCACGAATCAGGAATGTATCCCTGATGATGGTGGGTATATAACTGGATGGATTTCCCAAGAAGTGCCTTGTATGGAACCCATGAAGTTTGGGATATCTACTAGATTTTTCAGCAGAACTACCAAGTGCAAAGTGAGGTGTATTGGCAGGAGCTACACATTCAGGGGTGATCAGTTGACACATTTATTTCAGTTCACACACCTGAGCGAGGTGAATAGGATGGGCATGCACAGAATGCCACTTTTTTCCAGTTTAGTGTAGTGTTGAGAGCAGCTACAATCAGTGACGAAGGCTCCAGGAGGCTGAGAGTGCAGAATGTTGGCAATCCACTGTGAACTAGAGATGGAAATGGGAGGCAGAGTAAACCTGACTGAGGTGTGGAGCGTTAAGCAAAAGAGTGAAGTGGGGTACATCTGCTATGTGGTAATGTAATGTTTCTCTGCAGGGCCAAATTCTGATTTTTAGCCAATATAACAATGAAAAGCAGTTAGTGTGATTTATAACTTGCTGATGAAGGCTCAAAACCCCTGTGAAGGTACTTTGAAGTGACTTCTCCTCATTGCTTACTGAAAACTAATAGCTTTATGGTTTTCCCATAATTTAACTAGTTCTAAATTTAATCTTAGCCACATGCACCACACTTATAGGAGAGGACCCCAGGGATTCCACCTGGAAGTCAGAATTCTATGGCATTTGCTTCTAAATCTTTTAGTACTACGTCCTTGCCTCTAGTAACGCCTTAGAGGAATGCGGCATAATGAGTTGTATGAGGCTGCCCAGTGTGCCTACTGTGGTGACAAATCTCATGGATGGGACCTGAGAGTGGAAAGGGAAAGCATCGTCAGTGGGAGAAGGAATTTACTCTTTCAAGTTGCTTTAAATAATCCAGAAATCATGTGGACCATAACCTCAAATGCTTCCTGGATATCAGTGAGTTTTGCTACTCCTTATGAAAAGGGGTGACAGGAAAAATAAAAAGGAGAATAGCATCTTACCATTCATGAATGAATACCATACATGGTATGATCCTTGTGTGCACTTAGCCAGATGCTCATGAAATAATGAATAAAGAAGTGAACCAATGGAGACATGCAGGCTGATTTTCCCATAGGCCTGAAACCCCAGAAGGCCCTTCATACCATAACACAGTGTTTAATTTCTCTGATAGGTCTGTGTGCTTGAGTACAGTCATATCCAACACATCCTCCCCAGTGTTCTCTTCCTGACGTCATTCATTTCTCACATTGGGGAGATCCCTGCTGAGCACCACATTCAAAACAGAGCAACTTCATCCCAGCAGAATTTTTTTTGTACCATTTCTCTGTCCCTAGACTCTATGTCTTCACCTTATTCCAGGTGTGTGTTGAAACCACTCCAGAAGGTAAGTTCTGTTTGAGTAAATGTTTACTGTGTATTTTAATTGCCAGAGTCTGAGCACATAGATTCTATTAGGTAGTCATGAAGTAGTTATTGGATGGATAAACTCTCATGATCATGTCCTAAGTCTTAGCCATTTGGTTGTTCAATCATTAGTATCATCAACCATCCTGGATTTCTCCAGGGCCCATTCTGGTTTGAGTGTTCCAATTCAGCTTGTTGTTTTATCAGTCATCTATGTGTTGAGTAGATATTCATTCAGTGCTGACCATATAGTAGACCTTGATTTAGGTATTGGGAATATATCAATATAATAGGCATGAACTAGTCAGACCAGACATCTGCTGTCATGTAACATTGTTCAAGAGAAGCATTAGCTTAACTCGTGCCCATGGGTCTTAAAGCTAATGCTAGGCAGCACTACTAATGTTAGAGCCCACCATGGAAGGTGTGTGAAGATCACTGCTTGGCAAACATTGCATGGAGAGATGCAGAATGTACTTAAGGTTGGATCTGTGCTGTAAGATAAGGCCGGGTAACTTGGAGGAAGGAACACCCTGCTGCCCTGTGTTCTGGCTAAAACCTGAATCCAGTCATTAGTTAAGACATACCAAAATCCACATGTCTTATTATTAATGCTTTAACCAGTTTTCATGGTTAACATCATTAAGAGTTAAATGTGTTTCCATTCGTTTGGCCACTCGTCCCTGTATTCCATCCATCCCTGGTCCCAACAACTCTTGCTCACATAAACCCTCCTCCTTCTCGCCAATTGGACTCCCGGAGCTCCACCCAGGGCCTGACCGTGGATATCTGCATCCAGTTCCCTCAGTCACTGGATGGGGTTTCTAGCATGACAATTAGGGTGTTTGGCCATCCTATCACCAGGGTAGGTCAGTTCGGGCTATTTCTCGACTATTGCCAGCAGTCTATTGTGGGGGCATCTTTGTGGATTTCTGTGGGCCTCTCTAGCACTTTGCTTCTTCCTATTCTCATGTGGTCTTCATTTACCATGAACATTCCTTGTGTTCCCTCTCTGTTCTTGATCCAATTGGGATCTCCCGCTCACATGAACTGTGAACCAATGGCTGAGGAGCCCCCAACTGGATCAGGCCCTCTGAATGGGTGAGACAGTTGATTGGCTTGATCTGTTTGGGAGGCATCCAGGCAGTTGGACCGGGTCCTGTGCTCAGTGCATGAATTTGGTTGTTTGAAACCTGGGGCTTAGCAGAGATGCTTGGCTCAGCCTGGGAGGAGGGGACTAGACCTGCCTGGACTGAGTCCACCAGGTTGATCTCAATCCTCGGGGGAGTCTTTGCCCTGGAGGAGATGGAAATGGGGGGTGGGCTGGGGGGGAGGGGGCGGGGCGGGAGGGGGGAGAATGGGGGAATCGATGGCTGATATGTAAAGTTGAATTATATTGTAAAATAAAATAAAATAAATTTAAATAAAAGAGTTAAATGTGAAGGGACTAAAAACATTCACAGACCTAGCCTAAGGCAAGTTCTTGATCCCTTCCTGTGGTGGTTTGAATAGGAATGGCCCATAGACTCAAGAATTTGAGTGCTTGGTCCATAGTGAGTGGCACTATTAGGAGGTATGGCCTTGTAGGTGTGGTCTTGTTGGAGGAAGTGTATCACTGTGGAGGTGGGCTTTGAGGTCCCATATGTGCTCAAGCTACACCCAGTTGGGCACACAGTTGCTTCTGCTTCCTGCAGATCAGGATATAGAACTCTCAGCTCCTTCTCCAGCACCATGTCTGCCCTGCATGTCACGAACAGACTAAACCTCTGAAATTGTAAGCCAGCCCAATTAAACATTTTGCTTTATAAGAACTGCTATTGTTATGGTGTCTCTTCATAGAAATATAAACCCTAACTAAGATACTTCCCATAGGAAATTCTGGGCCCAGGACATTTTGTTACAGAGATATTTAATGTGAAACTTCACCAAACTGAGGTCCCACATTTTTTTTCCTGAAGTTTCTCCTTACTCAGTATCATCTATAATCTTATTCCTCAGTGCTTTGAGGTGGAAAAAAAATCTCACAAATGTGTGTATTTAGAGATAAATCATCAAACACTAGAACATTTGAAGGCATCTTGGAAGAAACCTAAAGATAATTTGGTTAATATGGTATCTGGTGTCCACTGTCTTGTGTCCTGTCGTAGACATCCTCAGCCGGTACCAGGAGCCGCTCAAAACATTAAAATTCCCCTTTTCAGTTCTCCTTCACCCGTACATTTCTCGCTTGACTGTGTGCCATCCTTTTTCTGTCTGCGGGCCAGTCTCCCCGTGATAAACTTTTGATTTGATGAAATGTGTCACAAGCATTTTGAATACCAGCACACAGCTTCCCCCACCCTAGCAATTTCTCTCATCTAGGGGGATGTGGGTAAGGATGGCATTTGAAGAGCACTTGGCTCAGTGACTACCTTCTCCCTCAGCATCCCTGTCATGCAGTTTAATTATGCAAATGAGCACTCCTTCGCACAGGGCTGGGGGAGGTGTGGCAGGGAGAGGAACAGTGCAAAGATGTGCTAGACAGGAATTAGGCCAAGAATATCTACACTTCTTATATTGAGAAAGTTGTTCCCAGGGACATTTTTTTCCCTTCCCCTCCAAGATGATAAATCATTTGGAAGTCTGCTCTTTTAACTTCCTTTACAATTTTTTCTGTCCTACTTCCTGTTCTAAAAAAGATGGAGTCTTTTTTAAAATGCCAGTTTGTTTTGAGAATTTTTTTTTTAACGTCTCTGTTTCCATTAAAGAAGCTCTTATGGTAAAGTAACAGCAATATTTTTCACATTGATGTTAAATTTCATGGAGTGGGTCTTCCTTGATACTTTCTTAGGATCAGTGGGCTCTGGGTAGAAGAAGTAATCCAGTGGTGGGTATTGGTGAACACACAGGGGTGGCGGGGTGGGGACTTCAGAGGATAGCTTCCAGTCTGAGGCTTTGTTCATGCACCAGCAGCAGAGCAGGGGTGAGCATAGTTACTCAGCCTACATGTAGCTTCCTTAGAGGGATAGAAACCCATAGAATGAACACTAAAGAGCTGGATAGAAGCTCACAGAAGTATCCAGCTGGGGCTTGGAGAATAATACAGTGTTTGGTTTTATTTTAACCTTTATGGATAGGTAATGAAACATTCTCGGAAATCCTTTTAGGATTCCACTAGAGCTGAAATATAGTATGATAACCTCAGAGTTTTAGTGCTCAGGGAAAGCTATGTAAATTCTCAGAGGCTGTTTCTTCATATATAATTCACTATTTTCCAACTTGATAAATGTTTGTAGAGGACTTGCTTAAAAATAGACTAGACCCTAGATGTTGAATATTGATTCAAAAACACACAAGTCCTTATGGTAACAGAGCAGGGCAGGAATGGTAGAGAGATAAAGAGGCCAGGCCACAGAGAACGTTGAATGTTTGAAATGATAAAAGTGAGTTATGATCTAAGAAGGGTTCATGCCCCTGACACATCCATTAGGATGGAGTGGTTCATTTAAAGGGTGTTGGTAAGTAATGTAGCATCTTGGGGTGTAGGACTTCAGTGAGAGGCTTAGGTCATTTCGTATGGGAGGCATTTCTCAATTAATTCCTTCAGTAATTCTTGCAAGAAGGTTGTTGTAAAAGAGCAAGCCTAGTCCAAATGCCCTCCCCCACCCACCCCTGCTCTGTTTGTGAAATGGACTGCTCACTTACACATGCCCTTTACTGTGATATGGCATCATCTACTGACTTCACTGGATTCTGCCTTCATAGCAATAGGCTTGTTTCTGAGTTGGTGCTGGGGTATAATAGTGATGGGAATAAGACAGGGGTGTCTGGATAAAGGGAACTCCTGAGAATGATACCCAGTTTAACTCCTTTAATCAAAGCAGGTTCATGTATACTATGTACAGGAGACAGAAGTAAAATTATGACATAAATTTTTTTTAAAAAATAGGCAAAACTAGCTAATTTTGAAAATAGGGGGTGAGGATTTTACTATCAGGCAAAACAGAATTCTAGTTAAAAACCATTGAATAAAATGGAGATAGATGATTTCTAACATCCAAGACCAAGTAATAATTGCCCCATCAATGATCCTTACAATCTTGAATTTGATGATGTTCTAGGCTAACCTGCAGTCTAAAATAGTAGCATGCGTTAATTAACTAGTCTAAGCAAACTTGGTTCACAATCTATTTCCTTTTTTTATTAAGAAATTTTTTATTCATTTTACATACCAATCACAGATACCCCTCTTCCCTCCTTCCTCCCCTCGAGCCTTTTCCCTCACACCCCCACCCCATTCTCTCCTACAAGAAGGTAAGGCCTCCCAGGTGGAGTCAGTAGAGCCTGGTACATTCAGCAGAGGCAGGTTTAAGCCCCTCCCCCTGCCTCAAGGCTGTACAAGGTGTTCCACCATAGGTAGTGGGCTCCAAAAAGCCAGCTCATGTACCAGGGATATATCCTGATCCTACTGCCAGGGGCCCCCTCAAGCAGATCAAGCTACACAACTGTCTTGCTTATGCAGAAGGCCTAGTCCAGTCCCGTGGAGATAGTTTCCAATCTCAATACAGTGAAGCAGAAATTTCATGAGTTCTCACTGGTTTGGTTTGGTTGTCTCTGTAGGTTTCCCTGTCATGATCTTGATGCCCCTTGCTCATAGAATCCCTCTTCTGTCTCTTCAACTGGACTCCTGCATGCTCAACTATGCACATTAGCATTATTTGTAACAGCCAGAACCTGATCAATGAGATCAGAACCTGGAAACAACCTAGATGCCCCTCAACTGAAGAATGGATTAAGAAAATGAGGTACATATACACAAGTACTACTCAGCAGTAAAAGCAATGACATCATGACATTTGCAGACAAATGGATGAAACTAGAAAATATCATCCTGAGTGAGGTAACACAGACTCAGAAGGACAAACATGACCCTTCATCCAGTAACTGATGGAAGCAGATGCAGAGATCCACAGCCAAACACCAGGCCAAGCCTCATGATAAATTTCAAACATCTTGTTTTTAGTGTATATGGAACATTCATAAAATAATCACATCACAAAATGAGTTAAGTGACCAAGCAGAAAATATACAAATAATAGTTTCCAATCTCAATACAGTGAAGCAGAAGTGAATTTGACAAATCCAAGAAAAATGTTAAAATTCTCTTAAAGGCTATGTATTTAAAGAAGAAAGAAAATCTAACCAGAAATTTTTAAAATAATTGCATTGGAAAGAAATGTTTGATCTGTATCTAGATTCAAACTTAACTACAGTGTAAAGCAAAGCCTAGGTGTGGGTTCTCATCATTCTCTGTTCCCCTCTCTCATACCCTGCACTCCCTCTCTCTCTTCCCCCTTCAGTCTTCATTTACTTGCTATCTGCCACCTTTTGTATGTGTGCACATATTTATATATTTATGCACATACATGTATATGTATACATACACATAATAGACATACCAATGCTTTCTTCCATACATCATTTGTTTTGAAACAGCCTCTCTTATAGACCTAGCTAATATCTCAGACTTCAAGATTATATACTTATGCGCACACACACACATATATGTGTGTATATATACATACTTGTATGGTGGCTTAATGAGAAATGTCCCCATAGGTTCAAGTATTTGAAAACTTGGTCCATAGTTGGTTTTGCTGTTTAGGGATGTCTTGAAACCTTTATAAGGTGCATGCTTGTTGGAGAAGCATGCCACTGGGGGCGAGCTTTGAATGTTATAGCCTTACCTCACTTCTTGTTGGCCCTTTCTGCTTTGTGTTTGTGGTTGAAGATGTGGTGTGTCAGCCTCCTGCTACACTTGCTTGCTGCCATGTTTCTCCCACCTTTATGGTATCTTCCTCTGAAACCATGAGCTCAGTTCCTTTGGTCATAGTGTTTCATTACAGTGACAGAAAAATAAATTGAATGCCCTTGTCTTAGACGTTAGCAATGTTGCTGTGTAAGGCTCATTGCCTAGATAGAGTTGAGTAACTGTTAAAATTAGGGATAACATAACATTTTCTTTAAAATAGTTAATACCTCCATGGTCCCTCATTGCTCATTTAATTTTGAATGTCTCCTCCTTCCCTCTCACATCTTGCCAGTATCATCTCAGACTTTAAAATTTAGTTCAGACTGTCATTCTGTTTTTTAGAAATGTGGCTGAAATTTTACATTCTTGGGATGGAGTAGTTGCCCATCACTGTGTGCCTGGTTGCATACCTTCATCTGTAGACATTGCAAACACTAAAGTTAGGATGCACAGTCAGTGTGTGAGAAGCTAGTGGGAGAGATTTGTCCCTACCTCGGGCCAGGCAGGACACAGGGAATCTTCCGACTACAAAATGCCCTAGTGATCAATGTTTAAATACTTGCATCTGGCCTTTGCACTCTTTCCTGACTAGACCCTCACATAGAAACTAATTTCTCATGTTTATGATGCAAAGTTAGCTAGAGCATTTTAAACACTTCACTGGCCACTCACCAGTCACAGCTTAATGTCTGTGCTTCCAAGGTGATGTGGTATAGTTTATTTTTGTTTGTGACAACTTGTCTTTCTGTCCTGAGATAGAATTAGACTTCCCTGCTACTTACCCATTGCCCTCAGGCCTGAAGTGGTGACTTGCTTTGGCAAATAAGCTGAGAACAGAGGTGCTACTTGCCATACTGAGGCAATAGGTTTGTGGGCTGTATTGTAGTTTTACTTTAGCTCTTTATTCTCACATTAGCAGTGCCCTATATGGGAAGTGCTATTCCTCCTGGATTCTAGAGTGAAAGAGATACCTTGAGCAGAGCTACAATGGACCCAGAGCTGGTGTATGCCATAAGTAATGAACTTTTATTACTTCAAGCTAATGATGCATGAAGGTTGCTTGCTACTTAAGAATGACCTTATAAATTATAAAACCCTTTCAAATCTATGCTTCCCCTACCATACAGCCTAATTCCTTGCTATTTTATATTTGTGTGCTTTAAATTCTCCCAAATACAACACCTCCTGGAATTGCCACCACACGCCTTTTTTTTTTTTCTACTTAACTCTGTGATGTTTCTCACCTTCATGATTTTGCATATTCCACCTCCTCTTTCTAGAATATTCCTTCTCTCTGGTGTCCTCCTACTCGACCCAACTGTTGGCTCCTGCATGGAACTCTCCTTAGGCTTATTCCCAATCTGGGGTGCTTCAGGTTTATATAGGCTTGTTCTCTCACCCTACAAACTGTTTAACGATTGCTCGTTAACTAAGAGAGTCTTTTGGTTTGTTTATGTGTTTTAGTATCTTCATTGTGGGAATTATATCTCACTCATGTTTAGATATCAGGGGTTTGAAAAATGGGCCTCACTGAACTCTTTCATACTGATTTTTATGTTAAAATAAAAATAGAATAGTTAAACAAGAAATATAAAAAATTACATTGCAATTAAGTAATTATTTGGCATGACTATGGAAAGATCTGTAAGTGATTTGGTAGAAAATCTTAAATTCTAAGAGCAATGAGGTTTGTCTAAGCATCCTGCACACTTTGGTTCTCTTCCAGGTAGCTTCCTCTGACACTCCTACTGGTTGTAGGTACCCACTTTCAACTCCGTCGATTTCTAGATACAGCATTCATCATATGCTATAGCATCATTTTAGTGAGAGTATACTATACTTCTCCTGTGTACTATAAACACAGAGAAGAAGCAGCTCATTATTTAACTCTTTTCATGTACAGAGTAGATGTCACATAAGTGCTTGGTGAATAAGCATGATAATGTTGGCAGAGAACATTAGATCATTTGGTGACATCTTGATGTGCACTGGTATTAGAATCCCAAATGAAGAGATATACATACAATTATTAAATTCCTATAAAAATTTAAATATTAATCTATTTATTCTTTAAGGCTTAAAACACAGAAAGTCTGTTCTCCAAAGACCTTTATGGTGTCTCATGAACTCCTATTCAGTCACTCAGGCTGTTTTATTTTTAATTCCTGAAGAGATCTTAGAGTCCAATGATGTGGTTTCATACTGCAACTCACTTCCTTTTTATATCTGATTTTGGGAAATTTAATCTATCTAAGATTTTAAACCTGTATAAATAAAGTGAGGGTAACAACAGAAACCATGTTATAGCATTTTAGGGTTAATGAGAAGATGCTTGCAAAGTTCTTAGCTCATTGCTCAGCATCTAGTAAATAAACTGCAACTGGTATTATGATTATATTCTTTTGACTATGGTAAGATAATTTATTTTTACAAGTTTTAGGATGGAAAATTGTACTGAGATGGAAAAAGAAATGCTGTCTTGTGGAAGAGAATATGCTAAATATGGTAGAGTCTAGAACCAATATTCTTCTTTTTAGTAAATAATTGCTGAGAACTTAACATGGCTGGGCACTGAAAGTACAAATGGGAGTGTTATGCAACCACTACCCTCAAAGTTGAAAAAAATGGAGAGAGTGGAAATAGCTTCTGTGTTTGTAATGGAAGGCAGGATACAAGAGACTTATTTGTAGGAACCCAAAGGACTAGAGCTTAACACTAGCTAGTGTCAGAATAGGGCATTTTCACAGATAATTTAACAGAATGTAAGAAAGGTAGAGAAGGGTTAACCCACTGAATTTAATAACAGATATTTTAGCTTTTCCCAGGGACAAAGTCAGCATGGAGAGCTCAGAGTATACATGTAGTTCACATGACAAAGAAGGTTGGAGACTGAGAAAGTGGTTTTGTAGCCATTGTTTGCTACTCAAGCATGAGACCTTGAGTTTGGATTGTCAACACTCAAGTAAAGGCCAAGCATGGCAACATATGCTTGTAACCCAGCACTGGGGAAGGTGGAAACAGGAAGATTCTAAAGGCATGCTGATGACCAGAGGAGCTAAAATAGGATTGAGTGAGAAATCCTGTTGTGATTTGAATGTGCGATATCCTCCATTGGCTTTGTGCTTCAACACTCAGTTCACAAATGGTAGAGCTTTTTGGAAAAGTTGTGAAAATTTTAGGAGCCTTAGTGGAATAGGTGGGTCTCTGGGGGTGGGCCTTGAAGCTTTATGACCTACTTCCTATTCACTCTCTAATTCTTGAGTGTGTTCACAATGTGACCAGCTGGCATCTTGCTCTTCCCATTATGCTTTCACTGCCCAGTGCTGGGTTTTAACCACTATGATGTGCTATACCCCACTAGAACTGTAACACAAAGTGAGCCCCCTTTCCATTAAGTTGCTTTTGTTAGGAAGCTTCATCACAGCAATGAGAAGGTAACTGAGACTCACCTTGTCTGAGAAAAATAAAATGGAGAAGCAACTGGGAAAGACACTGGGAATTTACATGCCTAGGAATTACATGCACACATGACTTCTCATACCTGTACATATATGAACATATGCATATATGGATTTCTCTCATATTCTCTTATGCATGCACATGTGCATGTGCACACACAGAGAGAAGAAGAAAGGAAAAGTAGGAAGGTAGACAAATGCACAACAGGGGACATTTGCTTATCTGTGGGGGATGGCAAAGTGTGGAAAGAGAATCACGTGTTACAGGCTGTTCTGGAAGCTTGGAAGAGGTACTAAAGTAGGAAAGGAAGTATGAGATCAACATTACTTTTAGACAAGAGATGATGGTCTATAATATGATTTATGAATGGGGTCAAGTTTGAATTGAAAGAGGAGTTTTGAGACTTGCAGATGAGGCCAAATTGGCCAAATAATGATGTGGTGTATAAGGTGAAAAGATGGAAATTATAGATGACCTTAAGCAGGGAGCTTGAAGTACTAGTTAAGTGATGGTTGTGCTGAAATAGAGCCATCTGGAAGAAAATGAATTGAGATAGAGAAGTGGACGTAGTTTGGGATACATTGAATTTGAGATTATTATGGGACATTCAAGATACATTTGTATATAGGATCCTGGAGCTCTGGAGGAGGGTTAAGTAGATAATGTACCTTTTGGGTCCCACCCACAGATTGGTAGTAATTCAAATCATAAAAGCTATACAAGATTACTCAGGACATAGCAGGAGTATATGCCAATGAAAAGCTGTGAATCAAATATTACTCTCAGAAAACCACAAGAATTGAAGTTGAGAAAAGGCAGAGACATGAAGAAGGGAAGAGAAAGAAGCTCCAGGATGAACCAGAGGTATCCAAAAGAGACAGAATTTCAAGAAGGTGTGAGAATACCTCCTCTGTGTATTGTAGACTTCCAGAAAGTACAGAACGAAGCCACTGTCATCAAAATTGCAGTTCATTCCCCTGAAGAGCTTATCAGGAGCAGTTAGTTCTCTGGAGTGGTTTCTGAGGGAACAATTGTAGACTGTTGTTTCATCATTATGGCTTTCTGGGGACCCTAATTTCCTGCCAAACTACATAGATAGAGATGGCAAAGGTTTAGATGGTTTTATTTGTTAAATAATTAGAAAACTTAAATAAAATATGAATCATTCTTTAGTATACCATAGCAAACCATTTTGTATGTTTGCTATGTAAAGGATTATTTTCCAGTTACTTTGTATTCTAACTGAGGGTATAACTTCTAAATTTTCAAAAGGTACTAAACTCAGTGGTTTACCTGTTTTACTATAGAAGATGCAGCTTCCAGATGGGAAATGCTTCCAATTAATAGTGATTATTAGGCCATAATAAAAACAGTGGAATAAAGGATGCTTAATATTTATCTCTATAGCAATAGGTTCCAATTGTTGTCATCAAAATGGAGGGAAACAAAACCAGGAAAAAGATAAGATAATGTCTCCAGATACTTAGAGCAAACACAGGAAGTCAGCATGCCTGAGATCACTCATTCTCTAAGATGAAAAATCCTAGGATGCAAGTTTTTAGTGACCAAGATGAAAGGGTCATAATTGTGCCACATTTTTAAAAAAAGAATTTACAATCAATAGAATGTGTGTGTTTATATGTGTATGTGTGTGTGTAGATGTATATGGAGGCAAAAAGACAACCTGAGGGGTCAATCTGAGGCACTGTCCACTTTGTTTTTTGAGACACTTCTTTGGCCTTGAGATCGCCAAATAGGCTAGGCAGCTGATAATTTTGTATCCAATGACAGTACCCCTATAAAATAAAGAAAAGCAAAAAATTACCAGATTAACAAAGCAGGGTTCACTACTTCCACACGTGTCTGAAAATAGTAAAGGAATTTTATAGATACTGTGGATACTACAAAGGGGGCGGGGTTAAGGGTGAAATGAAAGACCATCAAAGAGTAATTTAAATGTATATAAAAATACAGTATAGGAATTGTAACTACACCAGTAAAGTAAAAAAATATAGGCAGTTGTATTTTTGTTTTGTCTGATTTAAAAGTAATTGTAGAAATATTATGTGTTCCTGGGCATATAACATATCTAGCTTCAATTTAAATCGAAATATAACAGCACAAGGAGGGGAAAGGGCAGAGATTGAAAGTTGTAAAATACCAGCAGCACATAGCTCAATTAATATCATGTTGATTTAATTTGAACTAAATGTTTGAAAATGAAGACATTACCATCTCAGCAATTAAGATTATTAAAAAGTATAAATGAAAGACATAAGAAAAATAAAATAGTACACAACATAATACATATTGAGAAATGTTTATTTAAAAATATTAGTTCCTTGAGAGTTTCATAGAACATATATTTAATCATATTCCCAGACCCACCCTTCTTCCCTACCCACCTGACTTGGTGTTATTTTGTCATAAATCAGGACCAATTTGTGTTGCCCAAATATTCTTAGATGTGTATATGACCTTTTACTAGAGTATTGTCAATTTACCAGTGACTATACTCAGGGAAATCTGATTCTCCCTCTCCCCACAGCAGCTATCAACCTTCTACTAGAGTGTTGTCAATTTACCGGTGACGGTGACTACACTCTCAGGGAAATCTGATCCTCTCCCCACCCCTCCTGGCAGCTATCAATCAACTACCAGTGGATCCCCAGCTAGAGATAGGATGCCATGTCTACCTACTCTCTCCATGTTGATGTTTGGTCTGGCCTGGGCTTGCATAGATCTTACAGATGATGTCACAACTGTCATGAGTTTGTATGTGTGGCTG
Source organism: Peromyscus aztecus (assembly GCA_902168405.1). Taxonomy (NCBI): domain Eukaryota; kingdom Metazoa; phylum Chordata; class Mammalia; order Rodentia; family Cricetidae; genus Peromyscus; species Peromyscus aztecus. The sequence continues at coordinate 7,063 of CABHPQ010142194.1, read as the reverse complement.
CCCTGCTATGTCCAGAAGACACTGTTTCCCTGTAGTCACCCACAGTGGTTGGCTTCTACACTCTTTCTGTCCCTGTATATAATGATCCCTGAACCTTGAGAGCATGGAGGTGGAGTATGTATGTTCTATTTGGGGCATTCTGCCATTTTTTATTCTCTGTACCTTGGCTAGTTGTGGGTCTTTGTGTTAGTCACCATTTATTACAAAATGAAGCTTCTCTAATGAGAACTAAGAAGCACATTAATTTTTGAGTATGATGGTAAGTCTCTAGGAGTTCATTTAATACTTAGGTTTATTTAACAGAATAATGCTAATAGGTTCTTCCCTAGTGCCCATTTGTCTAGCTATAGGTTCTTGACCCAATTATGGTGGCAGGTATGGGCTTCCTTTTGTGGATTGGGACTTAAATCCAAAAAGAAAGTGGTTAGTTATGTCTCTGATGGCACTGAAGTGGTTAGTTAAGTCTCTGATGTCTCTGAAGTGGTTAGTTATGTCTATGATGTCACTGAAGTGGTTAGTTATGTCTATGATGTCACTATTGCACCAGTGGGTAGATGTTGTTTGGTTACTCATTATTATAGTTTGCGGTTCACAGCAGGGTTCAGTTTCCTTTCTACTCTGGTAGCATGCATAGTGCTACCAGCACCATGAAAGCCAGCCTATAGGAATGAGGTGTCTAGGTCAGTGCAGTTTGATTTCTCCATGTTCTGGGACTCAGTGTGAAGTTTTTAGCAATAGGTTTAACATCAATCAAATTCTGGAGAGTAACCAAGAGCAATGGTGATAACCTGTAATTTTTATGTGTCTTTGGGAAGTCACTCGCCAACAACTCAAAAAGAGATAATTCCTGGTCCTAGGCTTTTATTTTATTTTATTAAAGGCTGTGATGTCTGGTAGGGGCATTGCTATCCTGCTACAGGGTAACTCTAGTTTAACTCCTTTTATGTGTGTGCATGTGTGTATTTCAAGAAGTTACTATAATAGTAGGTTTCCACATGAATGTTGAAAGGTCTTTGGTGTTTTGTATAACTCTTTTTATTCACTTCTCTAACCTGTCTCTCCTGACAGATCCCAATTTAACCATTTCTGTTCCATTCTTCCATTTTTATCCTATGTAGCTAGGTAATGCCACTACAAACTTTTAATCCCAGCACTTGGGAGGCAGAGACAGGCAGACTTCTATGAATTTGAAACCAGCCTGGTCTACATAGTAAATTCCAGGCCAGCTAGGACAACATAGTGAGACCATGTCTCAAAAGATAAAGGAAAAAAATTGCTTATCAACTCCATGGGCTGAGATGGCTCAGCCATTAAAGGCTCTGCAACTAAAAGGACAAACATTTCTCTTTAAAAGGAATTAGTACTGAAAGAATAAACAAAGGCCAAAGACAAAAGGGGTGAAAGCAAATAAAGTGTCAACGTTCATCCTGGCATACTAACAGTTACCTTCTGTATATATTACTCCTGTGAAAAGCACATACTGACAGAGTGGATAAAGGAGCAACCATATGCCATGTGTAGGAGAAAGACATTAGAATCAAATACACAAAATCAGAAACTAACAGGATGTTACACTATGCAGACTATAACCAAAAGAAATTACATCAATTTCAGGAAAAACAGCTATTAAGATAAGCATGGTAGTAGGAACAAATAAAGACATTTTAAAATAAAAAATAAAAATTCAGAACAAGGGATATAGTTAAATGGGAGATGTTTGCCTAGCCTGGGTTTGATTCCCAACACCAAAGACAAAAATAAAAGAGGAAAAATTATTATTACCTGTATACCTACCTAAATAGTTTCAAAAGATATGAAGCAAAATTTATATGTACCGCAAGATGATGCAGAAGAATGATTAGCCGTGGAGTTTACAGGCTTCAGTGCCCATCAATAATGGCTAGAGCAGTTAAAGAGAAGATAAGCAAAGGACACAGAAGACAGGAATTGTACTACTCACCATCTGGAGCCATAGATGGATGACTGCATCCTTTAGTACAGGATGTTCTTCTTGAATTCCCATGAAGTGCTCAGGCCAGATCTCACGGGAAACTGTAAAGCCATCTTTAGAGACCGTCATGCTAGAGAGTATCCTGGTAGAATTTCTTGCCATCACTGAATGAAATTAAAAGGGAACAGCCAATTCACCACAAAGAAGCAAATTAGAAATTACTTTAATATTGATGAAAATGAAAACATGATTTTCCTAGTTCATGGACTATAATTGTAAAAGTGCATAGGAATTTATAGGGATGAATGTTCATTTTTGCAGAAGAGAAAAACCTCTTTAATCAAACAAAATGACCTGTATCATAAGACTCTAGAGCTGTAAGGAGCTACAAAAGGAACAACAAGTTAAGTCAAGAGTTAACTGAAAAAAACAAATATTAAAGTGGAAATACATGGAATACAGAAAAACAATGAATTCAGAAAAACAGACGTTGGAAGAAGATACGGTGGTGCACACTTGTAATTACATCACTAACAATGAGACAGGAGAATCACAAGATTAAGGCCAGCCTTAACCATACCATGAGACTTCCCCACACCAAAAATATAAGTCATTTTAAAAAAAATGAAAAAAATAGTAAAATTCTCATTTGTAGTAACTCATACTGAGCAATAAAGACTCAAAAAAAATCTCATTTGTAATAACTCATACTGAGCAATAAAGACTCAAATTTGCTAAAAGAAGGGATGAAAACAGACACTACTACAAATGGCCTTATAGGACTATAGAGAATTACGAGATTATTATTAATAATTGCATGTCAATAACTCAGGTAACATAGATGGCACAGAAAATTTCCTAGAATGACAAAAAAAATCCTAAACGGACTAAAAAAGAATTTGAAAATTTGAACAGATCTATTAAAATGATTTTTCTAGTATTTGTAGCAGCTTCCAGAAAGACAATCCTATCCTCATGGCTGGGCTAATCAGTTTTCCTCCATGTGGGAGCATGGATACCATTACCATACAACTCTTCAAACACTGATAAAGAAAACGGATCCTCATTCATTCAATGAATTCAGAATTTTCCCAATATCAAAACCAAATGCAACTCTAGCAAAACAAAATAAACTAGTCCTTTACCCTTTTGAAAATGGTTACCCTGGCCCTAAACTAAACTAAATCCAGGAACAGGTAAATATGATGGTTTCTTGTAGGAATGCAGGTTTGATGATAACTCAACATAAAGCCAAGCACCACCTCCCATAGTGGGGGACATTGTATTATGTGACATGTGCCAAACACATACAAATGCAGGATGTTCTCATTTACACATGGGGTCTGAGATAGGCACAGGAACTCTGTAGAGTCATAGTTGCCAACAGTTGGAAGGAGGGGAAGAAACTGAAGATGGCTACTGGTAGGTAATGTGCTTTGGTTACTCCAGATATATAAATTCTGGTCACCTGCTATATAACTAGGAATTACAGCCAACCATGTAGTATTGCATACTTAAATTCACCGAAACAGTAGCAGCTTTTAGTTTTAGTGTCCTTACCAAGCACAGAAAACAGTAGCTAATCAGTAGGTGGGAGGTACCCGGGAAATGAGTCATGCTGACTGCCCTAGTAGAGGTGACTATGCAGTATACATCTTCAAATATACAAACTTATCTTTAAACTTGACATGTTCATACTAAATGTGTTTACATTTTCATCTATCAATCACTCCTTAATAAAGTGATTTAGAAATAAAGTAAAATCTTATGGGAAAAGCAAAACAGTATTCTGCATTGATAAAATATGTAACAGAAACCACAGGGTTATTTGCAGAGACAATTTTTTTGGTAAAACCAATGTCTCTCATGATGAAACCAAGAAGAACAAAGATCTTTATTCAGCAGACTAGAGATGCCTATGTAAAGCACATAACTGGGTGAATATATACATATATACTTTGACTTTTTCATACATATGTATGTACAATGCATTCCAACCACAGTGTCTCCTAACTCTGTACATTTATACCTATGGACTTCTCCTGCTCTCAGCTTTGATCAGAGAAGTTCTATTTGCAGGGAACAGCAATTAGCGCTGAGACTCACAGCTAGTCAGAATGCTGAGAATGTGTGACTGCAGGATGCTCAGTCCTTAATGGGACATCCAGAGCTAATGTATTTATTGGTGAGTCACTGAAATGTCTTCTCCAATACCATGAGGAAGACAAAGGTGCTTCTCATGAATTCTATTCAGTATTAAATAAAGGCCCTTGCTAGGATGAGACAAGAAAAAGAAGGGAAAAACATCCAAATGGGAAAGGAAAAGGCAACACTGATCTTTCTTGCAGGTGGAATGATCTTGTCTGTGCAAAATACTATAGATATCAGATAAAATGGTTTTAATAGATTGAGCAAGGGTAAAAAATAGGAAATACATACACAAACCCTAATTGCATTTTATGGATAAGCAATGAATAACTCCCAAGTAGCGCTTAGGAAACAATTCCATGTATAATCCATCATGAAGAACAAGATGAACTTTAAGTTACAATGTGCCATTGAATGAAGACAAAGAGCATCTGAGCTTCTAGAGCAGTGGTCCTCAACCTTCCTAATGCTGGGGTCTTTTAATACACTTCCTCATGTTGTGGAGATCCCCCAACCATAAAATTATTCTCATTACTTCTTCATGACTGTAATTTTCCTACTACTATGATTTGTAAATATCTGTGTTTTCCAATGGTCTTAGGTGACCCTGTGAAAGGGTATTCGACTCTCAAAGGGGTCACAACCCACAGGTTGAGAAGCGCTGTTCCAGAGCTTTGTGTTTGTGCAGCCATAGTCAGTAGTGTGAAGGTGGAATTGCTCCTCTAATCTTTGGGATGAATCTGGTACTTAGAACTCTCACAGCCTCTTTGCCTGTGTATAGAGGGTACTAGAATCCACTAAATGCAAGGGGACTAGAAGAGTTAAAAGCAATTGAGGAAAAAAATAAATCAAATGTTGGAAGATTTATACTTTGCAGTTTCAACACTGACTGTGCTAATCATGATGGTGTGGTGCTGGTCCAACACAGATACATTGATCAAAAAATACAAGTTAGAGTATAGAAGTAAGCCCTTTTATTTATAGTCCATCGACTCCACCCAAGTTGCCAAGACAATTCAAGTTGGAAGGAATAGGCTTGCTTCTGAAGTGACAGGATGTTCGTATGCAAAGGGATGGTTTCTGAACCCCTGTTGAACACTTTTTATAAAACTTAATTCAAAAAATCACCATGAAACTTAAAATTCTCAGGAGAAAACAGTGCTTTGTGGTCTTGGATTAAGAAGTTGTTTTTTTTTTAATATAATATGTGACAGAAAAGGAGAAAACATTCCATAAATCGTGTTAGGGTCCAGGTGGTCTGGGATTCCTTTCTCAGGCACAAACCCTGATGGAGAGGTGGCTACCTGACTACAGAGCACTGCAAACTTGAGATGATGCCTTGGAAGACTGTCCTTTGGTGCAGACAAGACCATAACAGCAGGAATATGCAAGAGATGGAACGTGGGGAAGGGACAGAAGTTCACAAAGACTCTTTGCGCAAGCCTTGTTATCAGTGCTGTTTTTACTGGCCAGCTAAAGGCTATATAACCAGCTGGGGATAAACAGAAATTATTTACTCCTGAAATGAGACCAGAGTCCTGTGTCTGTGTCTACCATTGCATTCTTTTCCAGGTCGCTGTGTTACCTACAACTGTGCTGGTTGTGGCAAACCTGTATCTAATGAACATAAAGTATCATATAGTAAGGAGACAACCACCAGAATGGGGGAAGATCTGTAAAGTCAAAAGTGGGCACATCTCAAATGTATGAGAATATATATAATACCCAGGAAGTTAAATATTACCTATCTACTGATAAACCTGGAAAACAATAATCAAAGCCAAAAAAATCCATCACAAAGGGGGACCTCTGACTTCTCTACTTTCTAATATCTTTGTAGCCATCAAAGGCAAAATTTAAGGTTCATCCAACTCCATGGAGAATGTCACTTGACTTTATTTTCCCATCTCAAAGGAAGACTTCTTACCTAGCCAACAGCACAATGCTTTTATACAATATTTCAAGTGTGTATTTAATTCAACATTAAATGTATACCCTGCCATGTAGTTGGATTGGTGAGTGTTTCATTCAGCACACCATCAGAAATGGACCCTCAGAATCTTACAGCTGCGAAAATGAAAGCATTTGTCTAAGATCATGCATCTAGCCAGCTGTGGAATCCAGTTTGGATACTTGATGTATTTGGTTCTTCACTAAGTTGTGTTGCTGCCTAGTGCTCTGCCTATGTTCCTTCTAGAATGTCTGCAGTTGAGCAAGTGAATGAGATTTGCCACAGGAGAGCTCTGCCTTTTTTGTCATTTTCCTTCTTAGGAGGGTTCACACTCAGTGGACAGGAAGTATATATTGATGTCTCAACTCTTCCTATAAAGTTCCTCAAGGCCCTTGATAAAATGCTGATTAATTATGCCTTGTCACATACTACTCAATCCACCATTTGCCTTCATTCCGTTTCTAACTCTAAGAAATTGAAAAAAAATAAGTTTAGAGTTATGTTTTATAGAGGGTCAATTCAAAGAGAAATTGATTGGCAAAAACAATTTATCTCTCAGTAGATATGAGAGTTTAAGAAGGAACTTATGTCTATGGTTCACAAAGTTGTGTTTTGGTTCTAAGTGTTTTCTATCCAATAGTTAGAATTCATATGTACTGGAGACTTACCAAGTTTTATTTTCAATGGTCTTTATTATGTAGCTGGAGTTTTGAGATCAGTAGATTTGGAAAGTAAGTGTCTTGTGAGAAACCATATAGCCTGTGGGATTATAAAGGTATATTTTTCAGCATTTTGTTGGAGAATGTTTTTTTTTTCTTAGAAAAATTGTAATAATGTTAGAAAGCTGGATTTAGCTTATAAGCACACATTTACTGTTTAGATTTCATTTGAAATTCAGCTACGGCACTAAAAGAAATGTGTTATGTTTCTCCCTTCTTTGACATTGAGCTTGGCTCCATCCACAGGCGTGGACTGGCTTTCCTGCCTGAAGACCAGGCTAATAATTCATCCCA
>CABHPQ010142193.1:0-25605 GCA_902168405.1 Peromyscus aztecus | reverse complement strand
GGGCAGAGATCAAGATACAAGTTACTGTCATTTTGTTATAGATAAGCTGACAGATAGCCTTGCTATTACTGGTATTGTACTCTGCATTTATCCATTGGAAGTGCAGAAGTGAGTCTACTGTCAGGTGTGGTAACACACACCTTCAATCCCCAGGAGGCAAAGACAAGTAGATTCCCATGCGTTCAAGTCCAACTTGGTCTACATAGTGAGTCTGTCTAAAAAAATAAAATAAAATTATCATGGCCAGAGAAATGGCTCAATATTTGAGACACATATACTGCTCTTAAGAAGACCAGAATTGGGTTCCCACACCAGGCAGCTCAAAATCGCCTGTGATTTCAGAGAGTCCAGCAGACCAAGTGTGGGCACTTGCACTCACATGCACAGATCCACACATAGGCAAACAGACATGCAGATGCTTAAAAACAGAATCTTTTTAGGAAGTGGACCTCCAACATCAACTCCAGCCCACACTGGAGCTGAGAAGAATAAAATTCCATCTCTTGACTGGAAAAGTTTCAAGTGATTTGTGACTGGCAAGATACTTAGAACAATTTCAGTGATGTCACCACACATCCAGCCCAGGTCATTCCTGGTCCCCATCCCATGTTGTCCCTCATGTGTTCACCAAGCCTTTTCAGGACAGGCATCTGCTGAAGAACAAGACCCTTCGCCTCTGGCTGTGCAATTCTCCTTAGCTTCATATATTGTGGAACATTTGCTTATGCTGTAAAGATTTGTCTTTGCCTAAGGAGCCTTCTGAATGGTTTAATAATGAACTAAATGGCCAATAGCGAAGCAGGAAAGATAGGAGGCACCACTGGGCAGGGACATCACTAGAAGAGATGCCAGCCAGACATAGAATAAGTAGGGCACACAGAATGAGAAAGAGGTAAAGCCACATGGTAGAACATAAGTTAATAAAAATATGGGTTAATTTAAGTTATAAGAGTTAGTTGAAAACAAGCCTATGCTAAAGGCTATTGACCAGTGGTCAGGCAGGAAATGTAGGCGGGATGAGGAGAGAGGAGAATTCTGGGAAGTGGAAGGCTGAATGGGAGAGACACTGCCAGCCGCCACCATGACAAGCAGCATGTGAAGATGCCAGTAAGCCACGAGCCACACGGCAAGGTATAGATTTATATAAATGGACTAATTTAAGATATAAGAACAGTTAGCAAGAAGCCTGCCATGGCCATACAGTTTGAAAGCAATATAAGTCTCTGTGTGTTTATTCAGTTGGGTCTGAGTGACTGTGGGACTGGCGGGTGAGAGAGATTTGTCCTGACCGTAGGATAGGCAGGACCAGAAAAACTCCAGCTACAAAAGGCCAAGCTTTCATATTTAATAATAAGTGTCATTATTTGGGAGCTGGCTGGTGGGACAGAAAAAGACTTGTTACATTCATAGTCTCACAGGAACTCATGGGAGTATGAAGCTACAAATTTATTTAATATTTATTTATTTTCATTTTATGTGTATGAATGTTTTACCTGCATGGTGTATGTCCACCACATGCATGTCTCATACCCAAAGAGGTCAGAAGTAGACATTGGTTACTTTGGAACTGGAGTTAAAGATGGTTGTGAACCACCATGTAGGTGCTGTGCACCAAGCCCAGGTTCTTTGTAAGAACAGCAAGTGTTTCTTAACTGCTGGGCCATCTCTTCAGCACCGAATATTATTGTAAGAGAAATTTTCTTGTGGTTTTCAAGGCAAACTCTAGAGCTAAACTCTAGTTTCAGTCCTGATTCTTCTTTCAATTCCTGTGTCTAAAAACAAAAACAAACAAACAAACAAAAACCCTTTATGTTCCCTTTAGTTTTGAATCTGAAAACTACAGATTCAAATACCGAATGAGAAGTTTGTTGAAAGAATCATATATTTTATTATCAAATGCCTAGAATATAGTCTTCCAGATTCAGACACAGTAACCACATAAATCAGATATAGTAAATCTTTCATAATAACATTATTTCTTTACTATGATTATTGTTTTTATTGAAATAGCACCACCAGTCAGGGGTAGTTATAATCTATACATTCGGCATTTATTCCACAGGCATGGAATTAGTGGAGCTCTGCTGCAGGTACTGTATACTTAATAATGGACAAAGTTGGTAAATCCCCTAGCTTTGGGGAATGTCTCTGTTTTGAGGTCTCTGCTCTACCATATATAGTCTTCTCCATTGCTTCAATAAGAAAGGCTAAGTGGGACCAATAGCTTTAGTTGTAGCTCAGAGCTTGCCTGGCATGCATGAGACTCTGGGTTTGAATTCTAGCATTGGAAAAAAAGAAGAAAGGCGATAACAGAGAGCTCCTGAGAGTGACTCTGATGATGCAGAGTAGCTGCTGCTGGAGTGTATTTCTGTCACCAGCAGATCTTTCTGCTATCTTGCTCCATATGGTCCCAAAGTGAAGCAAGTTTGGGCTTTGATAAATAGTATCACATCACTAGCCTTACTTTCCTTTCAGAAACTGAAGAAACTAATAGGAAATATTAAGTTACCCACTTAAGGTCATAAGTGCTTAAGTGATTTTATTGAGGCCTCAAAATGTTACTTTTATCTTTTGAGGTATATTAGTCACTTTTCATCCCTCTGACAAAATACCTTCCAAAAACAAATTAAAAATGAAAGGATGTCTTTGGACTAGGTTCAGAGGTTTCAGTCCATGTTTGCTTGGCTTCAATACTTCTGGGTCCATACATTGTATGTTAGAACATGATGGCACTGAGCATGTGTTAGACCAAAATGGCTCATCTTGTGATGAACAGGATGAGGAGATACAGATAGGAAGGAGTCAGGAACAAGAAATCGCCTTCAATGACACGCTCCAAAGACCTGCTTTTTTCAACAAGTCCCCACCTCCAAATTTCCACCACGTCCCATTAGTGATGTTGAATTATAAATCCATTAGCCTGTTAATCCACTGGGTAGGAAAAAGTTTGAATGACACAATCACCTCTCAATGATTACATTCTCGAGATCCAGTTGGGGACCAAGACCTTATTATACACCATAATCATTGTTAAGATCTCTTGTTAAGACAAGCACTCTATCTCCCTTTCCATTTATCACATTTAAATCAGTTTTTGTATTAAAGGGAGACTGCCAAGTGACAAGTTCAATGCCCAAGAGGCATGTAGTGTAATTTTCCATAATTCCAAACCACACTGTGCAAATATCTTTCAGGTTCAGCCGTAACAATTGGTGGTAAAACAAATTTGTTGCTATGTTTAAGGGGCAAGCTTCCTCTCTCCATTTACATGTGCACTATTTCAGACTGGTACATTCTATAGTGAAATACGTCTGTTCCCCTTGCATCTACTTCCTCCCCTTACCCATGTGACATATGAATTGTGACCAAAAATGACATTTTGAAAAACGGGCAGATACTGCATCACTTTCTTGGTTAATGTCTGTAGTGGCGCATCCTCCATCTGTATCTCATCAAGTAGGCTTCATCACAGAGATGTATCTCTCAGTGTTACCTTTAAGGCTTATCACAGTCTAGTTACATTAAATATTTCAAAAAATCTTTCTCTTATCATCATGTGTTTTTAAAAATTTATGAACTCTTCCAGAGTACCTGAGTTCAGCTTCCAGAACCACAACAGTATCTCACAACTAAGCTGTAACTTCAGCCTAATGGGATATGACACCCTTTTCTGGACCCCAAGGGCAGCTGCACATACTTGATATAAATGCACATAAACACACACACACACATAAATACATATAGTTCAAAAAATTAAAATAAATTTTTAAAAAGCAAGGCCTTTATACCCAACTCTAACTTTTCTTTTTGTATTCCTTGGTGCCTAGACTAGGGCCAGCCTACAATGACATATATACCCAGAAATGTTTGTTGAAGAAAACAGTGCTGTTGATGAGCATGAGTCCACGGTTAAAACCAAATACCAATTCCTAGCCTTCTAATACATTAAACTGGAGTAAAAATCACAGCATTTTACAATGCTGAAGCCAGTCTCAGCCAGTGGCCTCAAACCACTTCAGAATTTTGTTTCACTGATAGACAATATGTAAATATTCACTAAACGTATGGCAAATATTACCCAGTCTGAGATCAAAGCTGTGAAATAATGACTCAAAATCTGAGAGAAGTGACTTCCTAAATGGTAAATGCCACATTTCTTCTGTTCTCCGGCTTGATCAACTGATGGTTGAGCAGCACAATTAATAGCTACTATTTTTGTAATGCATGTGAAAAGCAATGTTTTGTCTAGCTCGGCGGGTGGCATTAAGCTAGAAAAACACTACTTGTTTGGCATTATTCTGACACCAGTCAATGAAGCCATCAGGCAAATGAAACTGCTTTTGTGATAAAGCAGCACAGTAATTGAAAATTGTCATTCTTTTTTTTTTTCTCTCCCCTAGGAAAACCTGAATCTTTCATTTCGATCTTTTTATATCACCAGAAAGAAATGAATATTTATGAAACAAGAAAAAAGGCACATCCTGGGTGTTATTATTCTCAGAGAACCATATATAATGAAGAAGAATAGTAAAACAACAAATCAAATATAAACCCCAGTTGCTGCAGGAGCATGGCTGAATAGGCATTTTCTCAGTTCTAAAACAAATGTGCTGCAAGGATGTGAGTGAAAATGCATGCTGGTACACTGCACAGGCATGTGCTCTGTTACATTAGAACCCCTAAGTTACTGACGGGAGATGAGGACTTTCTGAACCAGCCTGAGGTCTAGCTTAATGGTCTCAAGTCATTGATCATTTGGGCATAACTTTGGCCCACAGAATAGGATCGATGTTTTCCTAAAGGATTTAGAAACAGAATTATGACTTCAGACAGTGAAGGGAAAGGACATATGTGCCTTTGTCTTCTCCCTACAATTACAATGGATCATGTAAAAAAATCAGAGTAAGAATAAATTCATATTTGTCAAGATCAAAATGATTTATAATTAGAAGAGCAAAATAAAAATGGTGAAGCAACTTTAGATGATATAAACCTGATAATGTCTAACTACTAAAGAAACTAACCAAAGGTTCATCAACATTTGTGAAGAATATAAATGAAAGACAAGAACAGATATGCATAAAGGGACACTTGACTTCAGAGTACAAGCTAGGGAGACTCTGCTTACAATGATGCACTTCTCCTTTTTACTTCAGAGTGAACTAATGCATGAGCGTTTCCTCACTGGGAATCTGTGAGAATGAGGTACATCTAACAGTAAGGCACTTAACAGAGGCAAAGAAGGCATGTTTTGCGAACATCACTGTTTCACTGTGGTGAACTGAAGAATGGCTATGCTATGGCTTGATCATTATACATTGGCTGAGATGAGGTTCTGACATTAAACTAAGACAAAATCTTGGAGTCTCACTTTATAGTCATGCAACAGTTAACAAGAGAATTAGTTTTGATGAACCAAAGATCCCAGAAAGAAGCTACACAGCCTATAAAGGCTAATTAGCTGATTGCAACTTCAATGATAGAAAGTTTTGAATGTTTCAGGTCCAGATCCAGTTTGTCTTAAGTTATCTTGACTACTTAGGTAGCCATTCATTGCTCACCTCTGTATGTGACCTAACATCCTGTGATTGTTAGATAAATATTTAGAATACATGAACAGATCTTTAGCTAAGAATGTCATCAGAGGCTTATAACAGGGATTCCTCTATTTTGCTATAACCCACCAATCTGACAGTCCCACTGAGGATTTGAAAAGTGTGTTTGTTTACAACTTTCTTTGTTTTCTTATCATAAAAAGTTAATTAACCTCTTACCATATTAGAACATGAAATTTAATGTAACCTGTATTTGTGTTCATGGGGCCAGAGCAACTCATATTTGGCTGTAGAATAAGCTATTTCTTTTTTGTTTTGAATTAAGATTATGGTTTTCACATAGATACTGATAAATATGACATATGACAGTTGTAGTATTGTCCAAGTATGGTTACATAAACTGATGAATATGATGTCACTGTACAGTGTGATCTTACAACACAACTTCAATCTGTGCAGTCTGCTTATGGCTGAAATGTTCTTATGCAGCATATGATTGTGTTATTTGGCTTGAGCTCCCATAACAGAATATAGACCGGATGTCTTAGATGAGGATCAGAATTAATGTTCTTGTAGTTCTTGAGGCACAGAAGTCTAAGATCAGGATATCAGACAAGTCAGTACTTGGTGATGACTTTCTTCCTGGCTGCCTTCTCTCTGTGCCTTCACAAGATCTTTCCTTAGTAGAGAGAGAGAGAGAGAGAGAGAGAGAGAGAGAGAGAGAGAGAGATGCATCCTCTTTTTATATCACAGGGCCTTGCATTTATGAACTTATCTCACTTTACTTCCTTGATGGTCCTACATGTAGTTAGTCATACTGACATTTAGGGCTTCAGTATATTAGAATTCTGGTTAGTGGAGATGGATAAAGCACAATTGAATCCAATGTGCTTATATTACCTTTTCCGTGCTCTAGCTCCAAAATATGCTTTAGTGGAGGAAAAATAAAGACCTTCCTGTTTATTATAAGGCTAAAATTAACTAATGTAAAAACAGTACTGAGAATAGGACCTGATACTTAGTAAGGAACACATGGACTCTGTTAGCCTAATGATGACTTTTTATTCACTGACGTGGTGGTTTAGATGAGAACAGCCTCCATAAGCTCATATACTTGAATATTTCATCCTCAGTTGCTGGAACTGTTTGGAAAGGGTTAGGAGATATGGCCTTGATGGAGGAGGTGTGTCACTAAGGGTGGGAGTTTTCAGAAGTCTGCAGCCTTCCCAGATGCTCTCTACTTCTTACCTGCAGATTAAGAAGGGAACTTTCAGCTGTCCCTGTCACCATGTGCTTCCTCTGCCACCATGGACTCTAACCCTCTGCAACAGCAAACCCAGGCTAAACACCTTCATTTGTTAGTTGTCTTGGTCGTGATGTTTCACCACAGCAATAGAAAAGTAACAAAAACACATGTGAACTAAGACTTCCTGGATTCTCTGCTGTTGCTCATGTGAAGCTTCATGCCTCTGCAGTGTTGGTGTAGGACATCAAGACAGAGATTTCAAATACACGCATTATTTATCTGTTAAATTGATGGAGGGAAATTCCAGATAAATGCCCATTTGTAGGAATGATTGATGAATTCTCAAGAAAAAATGTGAGTCAAGGGTAGGAGAAGCTAGATACAAAGAAGCTGACAGGAGAATTAAGCTTGGGATGCAGAGAGATAGTGTGAATACAGTAAGATGGTGTGGTGGTTTGAATGAAAATGACTTCCATAAACTAATAGGGAATGGTATTGTTGGAGGTGTGCCTGTTGGAGGAAGTGTGTCACAGGATTGGGCTTTGAAGTCTCAGAAGTTTAAGCCAGGCCGTGTCACTCTTCTTGCTGTCTACAGATCCAGATGTAGAACTCTCGGCTCCTCTCCAGTATCATGTTTGTCTGCATGCCATCATGCTTCCTGCCACGCTTCCCACCACGTTTCTTGCCCTTCTGATAGTGGACTAATCCTCTAAATCTAGACCATAAGCCAGCCCCAGTTAAACAATTTCATATATAAGAGTAGTCTTGGTCATGGCATCTACTCACAACTAAGACAGATGGAGATCATTAGCTTTGCTTTTCTCTCATCTCTCAGATTCTCAGTATGATAGTATGCATCAGTTTACAAATTTCCAAATACTAGAACTTAATGTTAGTCCACATTTCCAAATAAAACACACGGAGAATGAGGTATCATTTTCCAAAACAGTGTGACCCAACATTGACCCTACAAGGACGCTTGCCCCATAGGAGGCATCCTCAGTCAGACACTATTGAGCACTCAGGGAATCCAGGAGCCAGCAAAGCATTTCATGTTACACCCGCTTTCCAGAAATACTGCTGCTCTTACAAGTGCTTCTTATGTTCTAATTGTCCACCTAAAACAATAAAAGGACAAGTAGCATTTAGGTTCATTGGCATCTGTCTTTTCATATTTCACATACAGTATGAGTTTGGGACTTTAATCCAATCTCATATGGTGACAGCTGTTTCTATGTTAAGAATGAGAATACTGGGACATGGCTTACATTACTATTTCTCTGTAGACTGTTATTAGGACTCGTATCTTACATGATGGTAGATGTATTTCCCACTAGGTATGCTCATGTTATATATAATTCAGAGGGAAAACATTTCTTTTAAAAAGAAGAATGATCAGTGGTTCTAAGCAAAACCACCTGCGCTCTTGCCATTGTGTTTCAACTAATTTCTGATGGACCATGGCCTTTATTTGCCACATATTCAGGTCCATGCATAGGACAAATAAAACATTCAATATAGAAACAAGGTATTTAAATGTCTAAATGCTGCCCGTGAAATATGTTCTCTAATCTTAATTGTTTTTAAAGGTTAAGTTATAATTCCAGAACTTGAGGGTTTTTTTAGTCAACTTTATCAAAAAACTAATAAAATCCATCATGGAGTCTATTAATTTATTTTTCTTTCTTGAGCATTTATTTTTTATTCTTTTTAATTAAATGATTTTGAGACATCCTTATATGAATGCCATATTTATATCATTTCTACTCCTTCCATTTCTCTGTCTAACTCCTCCTGCAACCTCCCATCTGCCTCTTGAATTCAAAATTACTTCTTTAATTATCATTGCTACACACACACACACACACACACACACACTTACTGAGTCTTTTTAGCCTTGCCCATATGTACATGTGCTTACAACTGACCACTTGGGATTAGTAACCTATCATCAAGTTCATTCCTAGAGAAAATTGACTTCTCCCTTTCTCAACAGCCATTGAGTGCCTGTAGTTCTTCATCTGGGGTGGGGTCTTGTGAAATTCTCCCACCCATGTTGACATGTCAACAGGTGATGTCATTATTTAGGTCTTGTTTATACTTTGTTGTTGGGAGCTCATGGGTAGCCATGTCTAGAAGACACTAACTTGCAGCTGACTTTTTTTAAAGATTAAGTTTCACCTTCCTTGGCAGAAAGCCCAACCTTCCATCATTATCGTATTGTTTGTTTTGCTTTGTTTGCTAATGCACTGTCACTGTAGGAAGACTTCACAGCTTTGAATGTACTCACATCTGGTTTAGTTTCAGTAACATTTCAGGCTGCAAATGCAAACAGTTTTTTTGTACTGCAGGAAACAGTCTCAGATCACCTTCTAATAAAGGCTGAATTCCATATTCCAATCCCGAATGGTATGGCTTTGAATAATTATTATTATTATTATCATTATTTTTATTATTAAATGACAAAGAAGCCAGATATGGTGACTTGGAAAGTGAAGGCAGGATAAACAGGAATTTAAGTCTAGCCTCAGTTACATAATGAGTTCAAAGGCAGCCTGGGCTACCTTACACTCTGAGGAAAACAGAGAGAGAGAGAGAGAGAGAGAGAGAGAGAGAGAGAGAGAGAGAGGAGAATGGATTAAAGTAACATTGAATGCCCATTAATGGTCCAAAGTGGAGACCTAACATTCCAGTTGGGCAGGTAAATTATCACCCCTCACTACTCAGGATGGCAGATCCACCTAAGCCCTGCTGAAGAAATAGAAAGGATAATTATCCTTTTAATGGGATAATGTACTTTTCCTTCCCACATTTTCTGCCACAATCAGTTTCTTAAGTCAACCAGCTTTTTGGAATTACCCCCCAAAAAATGTCTTTTTTCCTGCTCTTTTCATCTCTGTTCTAATCTTGCTTCCTCCTAATCCTGAGCTTCGTCTTTCTCTAAATGTCCCCTCTCCACCATGTGGCTAACTGCCATGGCTCCTTACCTTAAATGGCATGGCCTTTTCTATTTTGCATTTTCCTCCTCATGGCAGCTGCCCAGATTGACAGCCACACTTGGGTTAATCTTTTAAATTCAAACAAAATTACCCTTGAGTTTGTTTTGAGTCCATTCTTAAATTAGTTTATTTATGAAACTGAGAATCCTAAGGGGACCCCAGGTTTTTTCAGTAGCATGTGCCAACTATATGCAGACTCACCAACATCTCTGGCAATAGAAGAAAATGCTGCAAACACAGACTAGTGATTTTAGCAAGATTAACAAGAGCTAGTCTATAATTCACCTTTTCTTTCAATTGTCAGGTCTTGTGATCTAGGCAAAGGGAAAAGTCTTTCTCAATTCTACATGCACTTGTACGTGAAGGGAATTTTGTGATACGTCATTTATTTCCCAGCATCATACAGCAATGTAAAAAAAAAAATCTCACTAGCTTGTGGGACTCTGAATGGGATTTAGCTGCCACTCTGTGGTAGAATGAGGCTACTTTAGAGTGGGTTCTTCCATTTGAAAATATATGCTAAAGTTTAATACAGATCATTTTGTGGCAGTATAGCCCATTTTCTTTTATTGTTGAAAATATTCTATCATTCAAATGTGTAAAAGCCTATATTTCCATTCACCACTTAAGGGATATCTTGGTTGTTTTAAGTTTTGGACCATATAAATACAGCTGTTAGCAGAAACACTTATCTACAGTCTTGTATGAGTTCATCCTTTCTTGAAAGGTGCTCAAGGAGTGCAAATGGTGGGTTCTAGGTCAGCAGTGCTATGGTATGGTGGTTTGAATGAAAATGACCCCCATAGGCTCATAGGGAGTGGTACTATTAGGAGATGTGGCCTTCTTGAAGGAAGTGTGTAACTGGGGATGGGCTTTGAGGTTTCAAATACTCCAGCCAGGCCCAGTGTTACACTCTCTTTTTGCTACCAGTGGATCCAGATGCAGAACTCTCAGCTCCTTCTCCAGTACCATGTCTGCTTGCAGGCTGCCATGCTTCCTGACAAAACAAAAATGGACTAAACTTCTGAACTGCAAACTCAGCCCCAGTTAAAGAGTATCCACAGTCATGGTGTCTCTTCACAGCAATAAAACTTCTAAGACATACAGTTTTAATTATTCTCTTCCAAAATTCAGTTCTTTACCAAAGTGCTAAGATGTGAGCCTGTGTGAGGTCATTACCATCACAAATGGATGAGAGTAAAGCCTTTGACAAAGATTTTACCCAGTGTTTAGCCTTTCTTACTATCACCAGATACAAGAAGAATCTGCCAGTTTGATCTTAAACTTACAAACTTCTAAAATTAAGAAAAAATTCCTGTTCTTTATAGATTCCCCACTCAGATATTCTGTTATATCAACACAAGTGAGTAGAGACAGCTATGAAACTCATTTTCACAGTGACTAGCATTTATGTTTCCACTAGCACACCATCAAGAATCCCTTCAGCTTCTCAATTCTCCATTGTTTGGTCTGTTAGAGCTTTGAATTTTAGTCAATCTGATGAGTGTATGGTCTTACCTACTTGTTTTAATTTGTAATTTTCTTAATAGCATACAGAGGACTGTCCAGATTTGTATTTTCTTTGGTGAGCTTACCAGAGACCAATTGCTGAGAGGCTTGGTTCTTGGGGGATGCTATTGAGAAGTGCTTGGGATTTTAGATTAAGCTAGGGTGCTATGGGATGTCTTTAGGTCATTTGAACAATGAGAGGATAGATCGACCTTTCTTTCCTCTTACTGCTTGAGATGTGAGTACTGGTACTGGTACTCCTTCCATGAGGAGACACACTCACCAGAGCCGAGCGCAGGCAACTGCCCAGTCTTGAACTTGAACCTATAGAACCATGAAGCAGTTGAACCTATCTTTACCTTGCAAGTAGCCTGAGCTAGGGACTTCATTACCATGATCTAAAGTTAATCTGAGGAACTTTTAAAATGGAGTGATTTGTTTTCTTCTTGTTGAATTTTAAGAATGTTTTGTGTATTTCAGGCATGCATCTGTTATTTGGATATATATTCCAGAAATATCTTCCTGAGTCTGTTCATGTCTTTCAGTATCTTAAGAGTGACTTTCTCAGTGCAGAACTATTGAATTTTAATAAATTCCAACTCATTGATGTTTTATTTCATGAAGCATGTATTTGGTTTTAGTCTGAAAAGTAATTCTCAAATTCAAGGTCACACATTTTCTCCTATAACTTCTGTGTGTAGCGATTTGCATTTAGATCTATGTTCTTAGTTCATTTATGCAAAAGATACTATGTCAAAATTAAAAGTTTATTGTTGTTGATTCCTCCTAGGGATATCAGAGTCTTTATGAATAGCTGTTAAACACACTATCCTTTCTCTACTGAATCACTCTTGCTCTTTCAATGAAGATTTGATCTCTGTATGTCAGTATATTCCTCAGAGATCTCTATATTCTTCTAGACCTTTATTAAAAAACTGGGTTTCAGTTATGATAACTTCTGAGGAGGTTTTGAAATCAGGCAACAAAATTTCTCAAACTTTTTTATTTGACTCATTCAGACGATTGATTGAGATAACTCAAGAGGTAAAATCACTTGCCATGCAATATTTACAATCTGAGTTCAATCTCTGGGACCACTGTAGAAGAAAGTCAGCTTCTATAGATTATCCTCTGACATACTAACATGAGTGCCTGTAGTAACATATGCACATCATGTATACACATGATAGTACTCACACATAATGATCACATATACATATGAAAATATTAAAGAACTTTTTAAAAGTCTAAATCCCTGTAAAAATTAACTTATAAAGAGACAACTGTTGTTTTATCTCAGTGGTTAACAATTGGAGATAGTTTCTGTGTTAGGGGTCCCCATCCTACCTGTTATTTTTTCCATTCAGCTCTTGGACCTTATCTAGTACAGACCCATGCAGGCCCTGTGCATGTTGCCTTAGTCTCTGTGAGTTCATATGTGCACCAGTCCTGTTGATTTAGCAGTCCTTGTTTCCTTGATGTCCTCCATTCTCTCTCTCTGACTCTGAGATTCTTTGTGCCTCCTCTTCCAAATGGTTCCCTGAGCACCAAGGGAGAGATTTGAAGGAGATATCCAATTTACGCCTCTTACTCTCTGCATATTATTGGCTGTGGATGTCTGTATTTGTTACCATCTGCTGCAAGAGGAAGGTTTTTTGATGATGACTGAGCAAGGCACTGATCTATGAGCATAGCAGAAGGTCATTAACAGCAACTTTGTTGCTACTTTTTAATTTAAAAAGAACGATATTACCCTAGGTCCCTGGGCTCTCTAGTCTCCGTTTCTTTGTCACCCAAGAGTATGGGTTTCATCTCATGGAGTGGACCTTAAGTCAATTAGATATTGATTGATTACTACCACAAGCTTTGTGCCACCATTGCAAGAGCATATCTTGCAGGCAGGATAATATTGTAGATCAGCAGTTCTCAACCTATGGGTTGTGACCCCTTTGGGAGTCGAACAACCCTTTCACAAGGGTCACCTAAGACCATTTGAAAACACAGATATTTACATTATAATTCATCACAGCAACAAAATTACAGTTATGAAGTAGCAATGAAAATTATTTTATGGTAATTGGTTACCACAACATGAGGAACTGTATTAAAGGGTCACAGCTTTAGGAAGGCTGAGAACCACTGTTGTAGATTAAAGGGTTTGTACCTGGCTTTGTATTCACTTTTCTCCTTTGGTAGCATGCTGAGTACCTCCCTGTACCAAAGACCCTAGAATGTGGACATGAAAGCTTTATGTAAGCACCAGCAAAATGTCTCCATGTTCAATGAGCTGTGACATGTCTCTTAAAGCTTCCACCATGTCACAATAGAGGTGCTGAGGTGAAAGGAAACCTTTGACACATGTGTTTTTGGTAAAAATTCTAAATCTGAACTGTAGCAGAATCTCAACTTTAAAACTATGAGCAGATTCTGTTGTTGTTCATTTTGCTTTTCTTTGACTTTTTAAGATTAATATATGTATATATATAATTATGTATTCTTTTATATATATCATCTATTGTATATGCTGATGGGCTTCATTAAAATGTCTTTGCAGAAATAGATAAGGTACTTTGATAATATCTCCCATCATAGCCTATAATAGTTACTATTCTGTTGCTATGGTAAGACACCATGACTAAAAGTGACTTATAGAAGAACTAGATTATTTTGGCTCACAGCTCCAGAGGGTGAGTCCATAACTGCGAGGCAAGCCTGAGAGCTGACAGCCTGCGCTGGAAATGAAGAGGGCACATCTGCAAACACAACACAAAGCAGAGAGCAAACTGGAAGTGGGGTAAGGTTAAAGATTCTCAAAGCCCACCTCCAGTGACATAAAAACTTTAGCAAAGCTCACTCTCTTAATAGCTCAATAACGTCTCCAACACACCACCAACTGGGGACCAAGTGTCCAAATACCTCAGCCTATGGAGCTGTTTTCATTTAAACTACTACACAATTCTACCTTCCTGTAGTGGGTAGCCATTCCAGCTTTGGTCTGGAAGTTCCAATCCCCAATAAGGCTTCCGTAACTATCATGCCTACAAGGCGGGGCCAAGGGAGGGCCTGAAGACCTGAGATCGGGACGTGCGGCGCTCTCTTGGTTCCTGGACCTGGACGCGAGAGGTAGACCGAGGAGAGTTCTCCAGAGAACACCGCCGGACTGCGCTGTGTCTTTTCCAGAACCCGCCACCTACTTATTCCTTCATTTGTAAGTTACCCACTAAATAAATCTTCTTTTAACTACGTGGAGTGGCCTTAATAATTACACCAATACCTTCCTCTTCTCTTCACCTCCTTTCCTCATTTACCCCACATGCTTCCTATAGATAGCTCTGTTTCAAATTTCATTTCAAATATATAAACACAATTTTATATATCTACACAAAATCTAGGATCCATAAATGAGAAAAACGTGATACTTGTCTTTCCAAGTTTTACTTAATTCACTTTATATGATAATCTTGAGCTGTATCTTTTGTGTCCCTGGGCTATGTCTATTGAAAGTGTGCCCTCCCCCCACACACACACACCTTCTTTTTACTTGCAGAAAAGGTCTTTGTTTTAGAGAATTCTCTGGCTTATTTCTCTGGGTTTATTCTTCCCTTTGTCCTAGCAAATCTAGGAAAGAATTCTTTTTGGATCTTCATGAGATGCTGATGGGATGCCTGGAGATAGATAGAGCAAAGCATGAGGCTTCTTCTCAGACCACTATCCCCAAGGTGTTACTCACTCTCAGCACCCAGCAATTAATTAAAATGACATTTCATTCTTCCTACCATAGTGTCCTGGCTTTAGCAGCTTTACCTCTACATCTAGAGATGTCCAGAATTTCTCTGTGTGAGCCTATGCCTCTATATTTTAGAGTACTAACTTATCTGAGACAGCTATTCTTTGATGAGTCTCTGGTAAAGTCATTGGTTTTTAGTTTGCCAAGTTTTTCTTTTCTTTTTTCCCCCTATAAATATG
The DNA here is from genome assembly GCA_902168405.1 of Peromyscus aztecus. Classification (NCBI taxonomy): domain Eukaryota; kingdom Metazoa; phylum Chordata; class Mammalia; order Rodentia; family Cricetidae; genus Peromyscus; species Peromyscus aztecus. The sequence continues at coordinate 10,330 of CABHPQ010142193.1, read as the reverse complement.
GGAGCTTCTTACATATCATATCTGAATCCAGAAGTCACCTGACATAGCATTTTCAATAAACTACTTAGACAGACTTAGTCTAGAATTTAAAAAAAAAATCAAACATCCATGTATTAAATAGTTGATATTCTGCCCTTTGAATTCAGCTGTGATATCTTAGCAAAGCAGTAGCACATCCTCCAAGCCCTATTTCAGTCTGACCATCATCCACATATGGGATACTAAAATCTGTCCTGATATCCCTTGAAATGGTCTGATTATTGTCAGTTCTATTTAGTACATCACCAGGTCAATGTTGTCTCCAGACATTTCTTTGACTTTGAATCTTGTTTTCTTTGGAATATTTGCAGTGATTGAAAGGCCTGAGGTGGATTTGGGTTCTGGCTTCCCCATCTAATTTAAAGATTCATATGTATCACCATGCATAATTTAAATTAAAAAAAATCTAAACTTCACATTTGAAAAAAGTAGTATTGTGTTTTAGACAGAGTCTAAGTCACTTTGAGATTTGGTAAAGTGTTGGTTTATGAGTAGTACTCAGAAAAAACAATCCTCATTTAAACAGGAGAGCTCCACTCATCCATATCCTTGACAAAAGATTATACAATTAGATTCCAGCCTAATTATTCTTCTGTTTATATTGGATGGAATGTGGCAGTGTGTTAAATGGTAAGTCCTTTTATCACCTAAAATTTCAGAATCTCACACAGATCTGCAATGCTCCACTCCCAACAGTTACAGAATGATGGAAGCAACCCTCCTACCATATGCATTTCTCTTCTCCAACTGCTAGTTCTCAAATAAACTCATGCCACCAGAGATGAGGGATTGGTACTCTATAATACAATTCTCTGGTGTAGAAAGAGGGCCCTGATAACATTCTTCCCAAAATGGATCTTTGAGGATTTACATCAAATGTAGGATTCTTTCTTCAATGTAGGATTCTTATTCGAAGAGCAAGATCATTTGCTCATGGGGAAGAAGTCAATTACCCAATTACCACTCGTGGGATAACTTTAAGAGAGATAAAGCTAGCATTTTAAGTCATGGGATTCCAGTCATATCCTTATGGGTTCTTGGCAGGGTGTTACCCTCAGATTTTGTCAATAATGGTATATACTGTCCACTGAGCTGTTTGCTTTCTCATATATTTCTAGCTTATAATTATGCAGCTAGAAACAATATCTTCTCAGCAATAAATTTACATAATGAACCAGACTACATTTGGGAGCATCATTCATAAAGCTTCTCCTCTGGTTTGACTCCATGAACCCTTTACTTGACCTGCAAGAGACAGGGAGGATGCATTCAATTATATCTCACCTGCTGTGCATCACTAATTATTTACCAGGATGAGTCCTTATTGACTCACAGGAGTCTACACTAGGGGGTTCATAAGAGAAGATGAATTTCATAATAGAGGAGTCCTCATTTGATTTCAATGAAAATGGAAAAAAATTAAAAGATTTAAAAGAACTCTCTATTATGCACAACCTAAATTCTAAGCATTTTTATAACTTTCATTTGAATTGATTTCACACACTGCAACATTTTTCTCCTCATATTCCAGATATAAAAAGACACAGAATAAGTTGAAAGGCAGTGTACAGTATATCACTGATAAAAACCAAGTATAATTATGAAGCATGCTCTAATAGATATGTAAAGGACTCTGTGGAGGGGACAGAAAAGTAAAATACATGCAGAGCATTTATAAATACTGTTACTGTAGCTCAATGAAGAGCATATGTATGCCCCCCATCTTTACCCTAAATAGACACATTGCTTCCAGTATTACAAGAAAAGAATGTGTGAAAGTTCACACCTCCACTTCTGTTCCCTAAAGGCATCTGTGCCCACACACTGGGGTTTTCCTTCCTTATTGATGATCCTCATACAACCTTCTCGAATCTTGATCTCTGCACTTGGACCTGAGATGCCATTCTTGTAGATTTTTTCCTTTTTCATTACCTAATTTCATTGATTTTTTTTTTGGCTCTACCTTTTGGTTTTGCTGCTTGCCACTTTTCAAATTTTTAAAAATCAAAACACTTTTGGGCACCCTTATCTACTTCCCCAGTTTGTTTCCACCCCTCTAAAGCAAAATTGCTGGAAAGTGCCTTCTGTTTATATCAACTCTTCCTATTCACTATGCCCTAAAATCTGTGTAGCTGAGTATTCATTTTCACACTTATCCCCCTCAGAATATTTCAGATCAAGGTTATCAGTGATTTCCACTTTGCTTATATATATGCAAAATATAATATATATATTAGATAGTTTTTATTTATGTGGAGAGGTGAGGCATTCAATCTCTGGAGCCTATGTTGAAAAGAGAGAACAACTTTCAAAAAAGTCCACTCTTTGCATCAAATAGGTTCTAGGGATTGAACTCAGAATGCCAGATTTGGAAGCAAGAACCTTTACCCACTAAGCAATCCTACTAATTAAAAATAAACTTCATTGAACAATTAAATCCCATATAATTCTATGCATTCATAATTGTGGGAGGCCAGCTCCCACTTTTTCCCCAGGGTACTCTTGAGGAGGGAGAAATGAAAAATATTTAGATAGAAGGATAGAGGAGAGAGAAACAGATAGAAACACAGGAAAGCCTCAGGAGGGCCTGAATCATTATCCACCAGTCCCTTCTGTCTCTTTTAAAGGACTTTTTATAGGAATGACAAGGGGTGGAGCAAAAGATCTCCCCCTAGCACAGTCAAGTGCAGACCCTTTCCAATCACCTGGTAACCACACACATGATCAAGCAACCCTCTAATGTAGCCCTATTGGGTAAAGCAAGCTCAGAAACCTTTATGGGTCTCCACAACTCCCCTTTCTTGATATAATAAAGGGCCCCCTCCCAGGCCCCTCAATAGATGGTACCTGTCTTATGTCATTCTTCTTGATTAATTTTACATACGTACATACATTCAGGAAGCTATCAAGAAGTTGCCCATCTTTGGCTACCAGCTTCTGGCAAGAGGGGGTACATAGCCTAACTTAGCTCTGGCCCAGGTCTCTACTAAGAGCTCACAAGCAACCACAGAGATCTCAACAGCTGCCACACCTCCCAGTAAAGGAGTAGAGGATAATAAAGATGGAATATCCTTTTTGGAATGGGTCTAAGGTGTCTACAGCAGTCTTAGCTGCGCCAAGCCCTTTTCAAAACTCTCTCCTAACAGATGTTCAGTAAAATTTTCAAGAGACTATTTTGATTCCCAGGAGAAAACAGTCATTTTGAAACACTTCAAAGTATCCACTCAAGATACCAAAAAACCCATGCTAATTATAAAGACACTTTTAGCTGTTTAAGTAGCTCATATATACATGTGTTCCTATCACAGCAGTAGAATTTCTGTATAAACTAACTCAATGGTGGGAGGCCTACCCCTTTCTAAACAGAGACAGATGAGGAGTGGAAACTTTTAGAAGAAGACAGCAAAGCTCCCCTAATTATGAAACCTTCATTTGTATTTTCCAGGAGCCACTGAGACCATAAAATTATATTTTGAACTATCATAAAAAGTGTCCAAATATATCTGATGGTATAAGAGTAACAAAAGTAATTCTAGTATGAACATCACTATACACTTTTTACAAACTTACATTCAACATTTACACTTTTTACATTCAATATTTATACTTTTTACATTCAATATTTATACTTTTACATTCAATATTTACACTTTTTATGAACTTATGTTAAAAAGGAAACTCTATAGAACTATTTTACAAACTTACCTAGAAGAATCTCTTAACTTACATTCAAAAGCAAACTCTATAGGACTACTTTTCAAACTTTAGCAAATGTCTAGAAAAGATTTCTTAACTGAACTATTATATTTTCTTTCCACAAGACAGAAAGTATGCAAATAATTTCTAGAGTTCAGAGTTTATAGTCAGTTTGATATAACTCTGAAAGTTTTCTTGAGAGTTTGAAGTCAGAGCTAATTCATCAGTGGCTCTAAGCTTTATTTGGTGACTGAGGGTAAAATCCCATCTTCTTAATTTTTTAAAGTTGCCTTTTAAGATTACCACGTGCATTTCAAAGTGGCTTGTTGACAAATGATATTAGTATTTTAATTGCCTCTTGACAGGCAAGCTTTTTATAGCTCTTAGGAGGTAAGGCTAAGCTTTCTAACATCATTTGGTGGGAAAAAACACGGCATTTTTAGCTGAAAAAGCAGAGTTTTGAGGCAGTGCAATACCAGTATTATTTCCCTTGGGCATTTTGCTGCTCTGTTATGGACTACATTTTCCAAGCTTCCTTATGAAGTATGTTTCCCAGGTTTCCTTTCTGGGTCCAGCAGAAAACTCACAGCTGCAGCCAGTGGCAACCGTTACTCTCCTGGTTTTGTTCACACAGTCAAAATCAAGTTTCTGCTCTTTTATCACTATCATGGGAGGTTTTTAAGTCAAGATTAATCTTTTCACCTGGCACCTGTCCACATGTACTCAGAAAGGTGTTTGTTGCCAGAAGAGAAAACATCTTGGTGCTTCACCCCCCTGCCTCACCAGGTCAGTGAAAAGGAATAAGAGCTTTTTCAGAGAGATTTTTTTCCCTGATAGATCTTCTAGTTGTCTCTGTTTGTTCCTTCCCCCAAGATGCAGAGTCCCTGATGCCACTGCCATGGCTCAGTTCCTCTGCTAACTGCTTTCTGTTCTAGTGATAGGGACTTCCATCCCCAGTTCTGTACGGCCAAATTTTGATCTCAACTTTTCCCATATTGCAGCTACTGCTAGGAGCCCAAACCCTGCTTTTTTCATTGCAAGGAGGATCCCAAAGTCTCCACTGCTTCCTCCACATCGGCATCCCCACCCCAGCTCCCACATTGCCTCTGCTGTGGCTCCACCATGGGGGAAAGCTGCCCCTGCTTGGCTTTCCACCTGCACTTTCTCGGGCATAGGCTCTGGTCACAAGGGATTCTGGTTACTGTTTTTCTAATACTGGGCTTGAAGCAGAGATAGGATTAGCATAGAGGATTTGCCATGTTTCAAGAGCTTTTTGTTTTTCCTAGGGCAATTACAGGTGATTTTCCCAGTCTGATAGATGTTATTTTCAGGTGAATCTGATTTTACTCTTGCAGGAAGATCTGAGAAGGAAAGAACTGAAAAGCTTCCAGTTTTTTAGAGAGAGATTACTAAGTTTCTCCCAAGACTTCTGTGCCCAATTCTGTTTCTTGGCCAAGAGGAAACTAATTCTGATGGTACAATGTTTTCATACAGTAACAATATCAGCAGAGTGAAGAGTTTTATTTCACCTGCATCTACCTCAGGGAAAATTCTTTCCCTGCAACTCAGGACTCAGATCTAAGCTGTCTACAGATCAAAAGCTTCCACAGGAATATTTTTCTGCCTGTTTTTCTCATAGTACTTTTTTTTTTCATTTCTCCAGTTCTTCCCCAGGAGTTTGTGTTCATAGTGCCATAGTTGGAAAATCAAACACATGGTTCCTTGGTCTTGATGCTTTTCTCATTCTAAGGTTTTCCTACATTATATTCCTATATTTTACCTTACCTTAAGTTTTTTTCTACATTATATTCCTGTATTGTACCTTATCCAAAAATTCTTCCTACCCAATATTGCTATACCTAACCCTATATTTTTTCTATAATTTTAATAGATAGAAATTAAGACAGAGAGAAAAAAAGAAAGAAACCTAGATAGAGAGAGGTATTTGCTGCAGCCTCACTTTTCACTTTGGTATCTTTCAGCTACCTTACTTTATCTATATTCCTGAAGATAGAATACACCTGCCTTAATTTTACTGCATAACTGGACATGCCCAGCTGCTTCCTGCAGAGCCCTCAACCCTCCTTTTGCCAAGTCCCTGGTCCCTGCTTGGGCACCATCAGTGGGGGAGGGGGGTCTACATCTTTCTCTGTGGGAGGCCAACTCCCACTTTTTCTCCAAGGTACTTTTGAGGAAAGAGAAGTGAAAAATATTTAGATAGAAGGATAGAGGGGAGAGAAACAGATAGAAACACAGGATAGCCTCGGGAAGGCCAGGATCATTATCTACCAGCCCCTTCTCTCTCTTCTAAAGGGCTTTTTATAGGAATGCCAAGGGGTGAAGCAAAAGACCTCTCCCCTAGCACAGCCAAGTGAAGACTCTTTCTAATCACCTGGTAACCAACACATGGTCCAGTAATCCTCTAATGTAGCCCTGTTGGGTAAAGCAAGCTCAGATCCCACGAGGAAAACTTTGTGGGCCACCACAGTTTCTACCTCTTGTTGTTGGAGTCATTCATCAAATAGTAACTTTCATTTAGGTTTCTATGTGACAAATTTATGCAGTGTTGTTTAATTATAGTTTGGCAGTCTGAGTAGGATAACAATGGAATTATTATTTTACAGAAAAATAAATTAACAATTAGGGGATTAACATACTTGATCCTGGAAATATGTACTTATAGAATGGCCAACATTTTTACTATATTGGTAAAATCAAATAACATTCTATTCAAAAACTATCTTTAATGAGGGAAAGGGACAAAACAATGTAATTCCAACATTTGTGAGTCCTAGACAGATGTGTCTGAGGCCAACTTGTGCTATACAGTGAGATACTTTCTCAAACAACCCAACAAATTAAAAAGTGTCTTTTAGAATAAAATTCTGTATCTTAATGAAATATTCTGAAAACCACTTTATATTGATTAAATGAAGCTTAAGAATGACAGGTGAGCAGGACATTTGTGGCACACCCCTTTAATACCATCACTTTGAAGGTAGAGGCAGGTGGATCTCTGAGTTCAAGGTCAGTGTGGCCTACAGAGTAAGTTCCAGGACAGCCAGGGCTACACAGAGAAACCTTGTCTTGAAAAACAAACAAAGAATGACAGTTGGCACTATTTTTTGTAATGAACACCATGCCTTTCAATGTTTGTTTAATATAACCATATTTAATGTTAAGGAAATATTTTACTTAAATATGTCCAAAATATAGTAAATTCTTAAAATATTTCTGAGAAATAATTTCAGTATGGTTACAATGATTAGATTATGATTCTTGTGAAGTCTTCTTAAAGTCTTTTTGTTTATTTCTATCTATGTACCAGTTATCTATCTATCAATCTATCTATCTATCTGTGTCTATGACACTGGCCGGATATTTCCTGAACTTTTATCAGAGGATAATATTATTTTTAAGGGAGAAAATACTCTGCATAGGTGCCTAGGAATCTTAATAGTGTAACTTAAACCCAAACGCAAATACTTTCAATTTTAATTATTTGTTAAGTATAAAGTGTTTCTCTAATTATTTCAAAAAGCAATTACTTTCTTGCCTCCAGTCAGGCTTGCTTTCTTCACTAAATTTAAAATAGTATTAATATAAATTATTATTGTGAATATTTCATCAAATTTTAATGCATATGAATTCTCAGTATTTTTCAACTTATCCCTCTTTGTTATAGCATGATAATTAATCAAACAAACATTGCAATGACATCAGACGTTATTTCTAAGCAAGAATATTGGATTATACCTATAATTTCTGGAGTGTGGAGGGACAGAACAACAGAACTTTTTTAAATTTCAGAGCAACCTGGACAGCCTAGGTAGCCTGGGTTACAAAGTTAAATTTTGTCTCAAAGAAGAAGAAAAAGATGAAGACAAAGAAAAAGAAGAAGAGGAAGAGGAAGAAGAGGAAGAAGAGGAGGAAGAAAAGCAAAAGCACAAGCACAAGAACAAAAAACAAGCAAGAAAGCATCTTCATCATCTAATATGTTAATCCAATATGTAATTATAGAATTCCTAATTATTATTACAACATTAAAAGTTTTACTGTTAGTTACACTAAATTTGTGTATGTATAACATATGCAGTTCTCTGTTGTTAAAAGTTCAATTTGGATTACTACAAGTTTTAAGCTAATTCATGTGCAATTATGAGTTATATGTGGCCCATGCCAGCTCCAAATAATGTTTTATTCCAAAGGTTTCTTAATTAGGTCTGAACTGGTTTCTATCTCTCGTAATACTGCATCTCACCCAACCAATTATCATGATTCAAATGTAGGACATCTTAACCTGAATTTACAATAATATAAATAAAAATGTCAGCTGTTCTCTGTTCAGCAGAAATTCATTCCAGACTTCCTTTGATGTCATATACTAAATCAGGATTGTTAGCATTTAAGTAACTAATGTTCTGTTTACAGCATCTACTGACCTTTGCAAAAGACTGACACCATTGTTATTAAATCCTCTTTTGTTGCCAGAACCAATGCCCAAGACTTGCCTCTATTTTTGGAATGTTGCTAGTAACTGGTCCTTTAGGGAATCTACATCACGTGCTAATCAAATTGTCAGTGGAAGTAATCTGTGTAAATTGTGGTCCATTAGCACTTCAGATGAAGTTAGGAAAGACACTATTATCCTGTCCATTAATATCCTGGGAATGGTGAAGAACTTTCTTATCTCAAATCAGTTCTCATGGGAATTCATGAATTATTTTATCCTTGTTTGGCTATTGATGTTATTTTCATGACATCCATGATTTAAGGAGTTACTTTTAATTCTTCTCTTCATAACTTATACGACACTTTTTTGTCTTATATGAATGTTGAATTTCTTCAAGATTTCATCTCTATGATACAATAGTTTTTCTTACAATGTTTCTATAAAATAACTACTACATTCTATCTAAATACCGCTTTAATTTAAAAGTCTATTTTATTTTATGTACCTGGGTGTTTTGCCTTCATGTATTATGTGTATGCACCAAATGTGTGCCGAGTACCCTTGGAGCCCAGAAGAGGGCATCAGAGTTCTGGGAACTGTTTACATGTGGACTGTTAGACATCATGTGGGTGCTGGAATTCAAACTGAGGTTTTATTGAAGAGTTAGTGAATCTGACTGTTCAGATTTGGAGAGAGTACCTTCATCATCACCAGATGATACAAGGGAAACTGGGGTCCCTTCTTGGGGTTCTTAGTTTCATTAATAAATATAATTTATGGATGAACTCAAATGGAAACTCAATGAAACTTTTATTAAAGTTTAAAACAAATTAAAAAAAAAAAGGACAGACAAGTTACCAATCTTAGCAGCTGCCCAGAGGCAAATACAGGAGAGAGAGGGAAAAACAAAACAAAACAAAAACAAAAACAAAAACCTATGCTATTTAATTTGTTGTGGAGGGCAATCTTGTGGCAGACAAGTAGCCATACAACAAATGAGGCATCATAGAAGAGGAAACACAAAGTGTTAAGGAAAGTACATTTAGAAAAAAAAAAAAGAAAGGGAAAATTTAGGCCTTTCTGAGTAATTCAGAAAAGTGAACGGACTTAAGTTTACGGCAGTGGCCCTGTAAACTACTCTGCTAGGGTTGGGAATTATGGGAAAGTAAATTACAGAATGTCATTAAAGGACTAATTGTTCTGCCTTGTCATCCAGAGGGTAGTCCCCTGGGCAGGTAATTTACCTGACCCTAATGGAATATTAAGCCCCCATCCACACTAGAGATTGCATTCTCTTGGCTGAGAATTTTTCTGTAAGAGTCTTTATTACTGTTCTAACATCTTAATATATTGAAAGAATTTTATTTTCTAATGTGAAACTTACTTCCTCCTGAGATAGAGCTGTTCATTTAGCTTGTTAAAACCCAAACTATGATGGAGTATATTAATAGAATAGCCAAGTACCAAAATGTATGTGCATTCTTTGAATAAACTGTACTTGTTATTTTTCCTTACATAAAATGCTGGACAACATTGATGTTATATAATTTAGAATTTTAGATCTTGATACCAAAGAACATTAATCTTGCATTTTCTCATTTTTGCTATTTCCACTTCACTTAGGATTTTAGCCAAGACTGAAAAGTGCTCCTTTTTTATTTATTTTGTGTTTTCTTACTAATTCTACCATGGAGAATTTGTGGTGTTTTGTTTGTTTCCTGTTGTTGTTTGTTTCTAAATGATTTACAGAGAGTCCATGTATTCATTTTTGCAAATGAATAGTAATTCTATTTGTTTATAACTACTGTATACCTTAACGCATCCTTCATTTAAAGTATGTTATTGCATTTCATCCATATTACTTAGTCCGATATTCCTGTTTTCAGATTCTACATAGCATGAGTTACAACTTTGAACCCAGAGAGAAGGTATAAATAGGAATAGCTAAAATTTGAAACAGAATAAACAAACTTAATATCTTTACAAACATAAAGGGGTAAATTATCCAGGGGAAGTAATGAGAATAATTTTCATCTAAGCAGGTGCTATTATGCAAAAGTGCAGTTAGAGGTCATGAAGGGGTTCCTTGAGGATAACAAAGACTTTCTCACTTCAGGTTAACATAATATCAACAACCACTAA
>CABHPQ010142190.1:0-19689 GCA_902168405.1 Peromyscus aztecus | reverse complement strand
TTCTTATTCCTGGTATTTGAACAAAAATCTCTGCTGGAAACACATTCTAAACATTCACAGATTGCTGCAAACAATATGCTCCATGGCTTTTCATCTTGAAACCTTGCCTTCCAGAGCAGAAATCATTTATCCTTTTTTTGTTTGATTAGCAAGAATCCCAGATGAAAATCAGCCGTATGTTCTCCTCCCTTCTCAGTGGTTTTCACCTGTTTAATACCTGTGTTCTTCAGAGTGCCTCCTTTGAGGGAGGCTGACTCCAAGCCATTGTTGTCAGAAGCAGAAAAAGAAAAAGTGTCTGTGTGACTCACCAGAGCAGCCGAGCTCCAATGACAGATTTTGAATTACCCCGAGATGAATTCATGAAGGGAACAAGGGAGCTGGCAGTCACTGCATCTTTCAGCCTGAAATGTCATCTAGCTGTCAGCCTTGGAAGGGCTGAGGCCTCTGCAGTCGATTGTCACTGGAAAAGGACTTAGTTGTCCTTTAGGCCTTATTTCTCTGGGGCTTCTCTCCAGAACTGTCATCCTGCCTACCTGTGAGATTCTGCTGGCAAGAACTTAGAAGTGACATCCAAAGCCACAGCCGGGAACTAGCTGGCTGGTTTGCTAAGTGGTGGAGCCCCCTAAAGTCTCAGGACCAGATCACAGCCAAATGACTAATCAGCTGGCACAGGGTGGATCATGGGCTTCCTGGTCTCAAAATTCAGGCCTTGGTTTCTCTGCAAGGCTCTGGGCTAATTTTTGCTTAAAAGGACAGGATCCAATTTGACCTCAGGCTTCTCTGTGTGGGGGCCTGAGGTGTGTGCCACAGAGAGCTAGTGTCAGTAAGGTGAGCTCATGCCTCAGGCTGTTCTCTTCTCAGCCCCTCCTTCTCCATACTAGAAATGTCTGGGACAGTGACGTGATGGGCAGTGTTTAGACTGCAGCTTTACATTCAGAACATGATTCTGGGGTCAGAATGTTTCCAAACCTGCTGTTGTGATTTCTTTGGAGGCCCCAAACAATTCCGGCTGTTCTGAGGCCGGTCAGAGAGCAGTCTGCACTGCCTGGCATTTCCTCCACAGCATTCCATCCTCTGCACAGCCCTGGAACATTCCCCCAGTGCTAAACACGCGTTTTCAGGGCCATGCCCTTTGCAACCCATCCTGGTAATGTGTATGTTGAATTTCTTTTCTCTGTCTCCTGACTTTCCCACCATCTAGCTGTACAGGTCCCTGGCGGCTGACCCATGATGAGCTTTAGACTAAGGATGTACTGAGACAGCCCTGTGTCTTGAATGCATACACCCCAAAACTCTGGGGTCTCCAGGACAACGGGTTAGACTAGTGCTCATCAACCAGGGCACTTGCTGATTCCCGCACCCCACCCCACCCCCCACCCCCATTTGCTCCTGGCTTTCTTCTTGCTGTTATTCTTTCCTAGACCTCTTCACTGTCTTGCCTAGGAACAGACCTCAGGAGATGGATCAGGACTTGGGATGTCTGCAGACCCTGTGGTCCTCAGCCAGCCAGCATCTGCTGAGCTCGACTTTTAGATGCCGATTTCTCAAACAGATGCTGGAAGGCACCAGCTTCTGGAAATCCCCCAGCGCACACACCCCACCCCCTGCTTTTTTTTTTTTTTTTTTTCCTGCATGACTAGCTCATAAGATGGAATCTAAGAGGAGAATTATCAAGACTTTTTCACTTTTTAAAAAAAAATATCTGTGACTTATCTTTGGCTTTTATCTGAGAGCAAACTTGGTGGTGTGCATCTCCTTCAATGTGTACTCCTGTGGAATCTGCAGACACTGCTGTGACATCCCCTTCCTGTCTGGGCTGTTTGTACAGTTGTATATAAATGTAGCAATAAATATATTCTAACATCATCTGGAGCCTGGATTCTCACTTCGTTTCGCACCTGGGTGGCAGGCAGCGGCAGCCACACTTTCACCAGCAGGCCCAGCTGACCAGGACCGACCTGATCCAGCCGGGTTTCTCACCATCTCCGGTTTCACCCAGTGAGCGTTACTAAGAGGCAAGGCAGCGTTTGGAGAAAGGATGGGGAGGGTTTAGTAGCAGAGCTGGGACATGACGCGGCATTAATAATTCATGCAATGGCATCGGTCCTGGCTGCGGGAGGTTTGAATGTGCAAAGACTACAGCATTGGGTGACAGTTTGCAATGTGACTCAGCCATCTGACATTTAGGGTGACTGTTCAGATAGCTGAGTCACACTGCAAACTGTCACCTTCGGAATATGTCGTGCTATGACGACGTGGTGAATGTGACAGGTATTTGCCAGGCACAAAGGTAGACTTTAAGAATTTTCATAAAAACCATACAAAATATGCCACGATAGAATTTTTTTCGTTGGTCGGTGGTTTTTCAGAGGTACCAAGGCAATACAGAGGGCACATAAACAGTCCTTTATCTGTCAAGCACAACATCATTTATCTACTACCAAGGAATGTTTATTAACACTGTCCTCTCATGCACTAAAGGCCTTTTGTTATCAGCCTTTTTTATAACTTAAAAGATAATCGTATGCTTTGCTGTGGTATCTTATCAAATTGCTTTGCTGATGTTTCTCAGTAGGCCTCTCCTCGGTCATAAAGAGAAATTGACACACAACCGTTCAGTCAAAAGAAAAAAAAAAAAAAGACAAGGATATGATGGAGCCCCAGATTGGAACATACTGTGGCATGGGAGGGTTTGGAGCACTTGAAAGGCGACTACTCTTGTGTATTTTTAAAAAAGGGAAGGGGATGGGCTGGAAGCAACTAGGAATCACCAGGTTGTGAGTTCTGAACCTTGGCAGGGAGGCAGGACTGTGCATCACAGCTGTTCTTAATTCCTCCGCTTAGCAGACCCTCCAGAGACCCAAAGAGAGCCTGCTCTCCACAGCCAATACTGCTTTTCTGAACAGATCCTTTCTGGCAGGGGCTAGAGATTTGCACAGCCAGAAGCCATTGGAAAAAGGATGGCTGCGGTGGGATAAGGGACAGTCCTGTGCAGAGGCCTAAGGATTTCCTCAGGGGGTGGTAAGACCGCAGCCTGCAGTGTGTGTTCTGCTAGAAATCAGTGTGAATTAGTGGCTGGACCTGGGGCCCGTTGTGCCAGCAAGGGGCCTCTTACCCCTCTGCTGTAAAATGGGGTGACTGCATGGAAGGGGAAAGAAAGAGTCCTACACCTCCATTTCTACATTCACTTTCTGTTTGTAATGTGTCTTCTTGGACAAGGGAAAGAAGTCACCTACTTTTAATATTAACAGACGGCGGCTGGTTGGCACAGGTGGGCAATGGGGACAGGAGGATTAAGAGCGTTTATGTTCAGATGCTAAAGCAAGTCAGCGCTCACCGAGTCCTGGCCCTGTGCAGAGACAGAGCACATCACGCTCTCACCGTCCATGCCCTGGTGACGGGTTTCTGACTCTTCCGCACATCATTGGACAAATGGGTTGGAAGTTGATGGCTCAGCACCCCAAAGCCTACAGTGTCACCAGCAGAGGGGGAGAAGATGATGCTTTTAATTCCCACCAACCCCACCTGCACCCAAAGGAGCACCTGGGTAGGGAGGCTTCCTTCTCCCCAGAGAACATGGGAAGAGCACTCAGCACCCCCGCCCCCAGGATGCGCTCTGCCTTTCTTTTTTCTTTTTTTTTTCCAAGACAGGGTTTCTCTGTGTTGTTTTGGTGCCTGTCCTGAGTCTCGTTCTGTAGCCCAGGCTGACCTCAAACTCAGAGATCCGCCTGGCTCTGCCTCCCAAGTTCTGGGATCAAAGGCGTGCGCCACCACCGCCCAGCGAGCTGTGCATTTCTTTCCAGGAAGATGGAGGCTTTCACTGGACAGTTTGTGAAGGACCCTGCTTCTCAAGTTCTCTTTTGGGGGAGCTGGCTGGCTGCACAGAGTCCACAGTGACTTCCATCTCTTGGCCTCACAGGTGACCACAGGGAGGGTGGGCCTGCTTTCTTGGGATTCAGTGGTAGACAGGAAGTCCAGTTGCCCTAGACTAGGCCTGCACACTCCAACAAGGAGCTTCGGTCAGGCTCGAGGTGATCATCCAGCCACCGCCTACTTGATCTTTTGCTCTGCTGGTCAACCCCGTGCTTCTCATTTAATGTACATCAGACTCACCTGGAAGGGCGGCTAAGAAGTATGCTGGACCCCTTTCTCAGACTTTCTGATAGAGCAAGCCATAGGCCTGGCCCAGGCATCTGAATGTATAGCAAGCACATTTCTAGGTGAGACCAAGGCTCCTTCAGTAGGGACCACACTTAAGACCCAGAAGCCCTTGTCGGAGAGAAGGAGTTGTACTTGTTTTTCTCAGACACCACAAGAACTGAATGTTCTCAAGGCTGAGTCAGCTGGGTGGCATTTGCTAAACAAGGGCCGGTGAACATTCCTTGGTCAGCGTGAGTAACTCACAAATCAATATCCTCTTCTAGCCATGGCCTTGGGGACAAACAAGTGGTTATGGATTACACTCACTTCAGACTGGGTAGAACATCAGATAAGTGGATGCCAGCTGGACATCGATCCTGAAATGGCACTTTAAGGACAGAATCCCATTTTCCCTCAATAAAACCACAGACAGAGCCCTGTGCACAGATGAACAAACCTGTAACCAGGCCGTTGAGCAAGGATGGGAGAAGCCGGCCATATGAGCTTCCCACTGAATCATAAAACTCAAACATTCACAGGTCAGGAATCAGCATGACAAGTCCTCACAATGAACAAGTCCAAGGAATCAGCAGAAGAGGGGACACCCTGATGGGTGCACTTCCTGGAAACGGGTATCAGCCCCAATAGATTTCACCTACTTGTAATTCATGTAACTGGAGTTAATCCACTCTTCAGATTTTACTGAATGATTTTATTCAACAAGCCCTCAACAATTCCTTCAGATGTCTTTCTACCCCTTTGGCTTTAGTGACAACCATACCAAATGTTTCTCCAGACTTTGCCATCATGGCTGCTAGAGGCCAAGCTAGCGAGGCCTTTCAGAGTCACAGCCCAACATGGCTTTTCAGCCAAGCCTCTGCAGGTATTCACACCTAGACTCCCTGATTTCCCAGCATTCCTGCAATCTGGTCCATTCTGGTGGAAATGTCTTCCTTGCCACACACTCCATTTTTGTTATTGCAAGACTCCCTAAGTTGCCTGTGGTACTCACTCACAGCCTCAGCTGCCCTTCTTCCTGGGCACTTTTCCAGGGCGTTTTGCCCCTCACCAGTTTCCATTGGATTAACACTTTCCGCTCCTGCCTAATGCAAAACTCACAAGTAGCCACAGAGCCTCTTCTAGGTACACACAGGGAAACAGTGAGCACAGGGACTGTCTGTGTGAAGGTGTGCTGGCTAGATTTGTCAGCTTGACACAAGCTAGTCAACTAAGAGGAAGGAGCCTCAATTGAGAAAACGCCTCCATAAGATCAGGCTGTAGACAAGTCTATAGGGCATTTTCTTAATTAGTGATTGATGGGGAAGGGCCTAGCCCATTGTGGGTGGTGCCACCCCTTGGCTGGTGGTCCCGGGTTCTATCAGAAAGCAGACTGAGCAAGCCAGTAAGTAGCACCGCTCTGTGGCCTCTGCACAGCTCCTGCTTCCAGGTTCCTGCCCTGTTTGAGTTCCTGTCCTGACTTCCTTCAATGATGGACAGTGATGTGGAAGTGGACGTCAAATAAACCCTTTTCCTCCCCAACTTGCTTTTGGTCACAGTTTTTCATCGCAGCAATAGTGACCTAAACTAAGGCAGGGTGTTAGTCTGTCTCTTCTGCTAAACTATAGGTCATGGGTACTTGACAGAAGAAATTTGTTTGACTTAGGAGTCTGATCATCCAAACAGCCTGGCTCTGTGGTCCTGTTGAGGGCTAGGATGCCCATCGTACTGCCAGTGAAAACAGAAAGAGACTTGGCTGGGTGAGGAAGGCTTGAGGGCAGGCTCACTTCGTAAGTCTCCTGACAACCCTTCCAAGGATGGTGCCCTGGGACTCAATCACTGTCCACGAAGTCCCACCTCTTAAAGGTCCCATTACCTTCATGTTGCCAAGTTGGAGACTAAGGTTCTATCACCAGAAACTCAAACCAAATCATAGTGTGAGCATCTCCAACTCTCCTGGTATTCAGATTCCTTCGTGAAGGGTCAGGGGATAGCTTACCTGCATTTCTGTGGATGGACACACCTGTGTTCATACAACTCTAGTGTGTGTATTTTCTACACTCGTGGCACGAGGGGATATGTCTGAGACATCTTTGATTGTTAGGACTGGGTGGAACTCACATCCAGGAGAAAAACCAGGAGTTCCACGAAGTATCCTCCAATGTGTAAGGGACTTCTGAAGCCTCAAATATCCACTCATCATGGACATCAGGTACCTCCTACCCTCTCCCCGTCTGTGGCCTCTGTGCATGGGTCTGTCATGGCTTTGGAGAGGTTGAAACAGCAGGGAAAGTAGTCAGGATGGACTGAGACCAGGCTGGACCATAGGCTGTGACCTACATCCCTGACTCCTTCAATAGGCCAGTGACTAGCAGGACCAGGGTACAGAAGTTATAGAGAAGAAGGGCTCTGTGTGATATTCTTAATAGTCTCCTGTCTCAAAACTACAGAAGTCAGCACATCAGTGGGGCTCCTCACCCCAGGAGTCCTCCCTCCCTCCACAGGATGCTCTCTGGGCCATGGGATGCCTCTGAGTGGACCCAGCAGTCCCCACACATGTACACTCAGACCTCTTGCACCCTGAGCCCCACATATTGTCATCACTGAATTTTCCTTCTTGGTGATTGGTCATCAAGTCAGTAGGTCTGAGGCATTGCATCCCACTGTCATCAGGGGGCTGGCTAAGGCCAGCGTTGGTCTGAAACGAAGCGCACTCTTAAGTCTCTCTCTAGTTTTTCTGCCATGTAACTTCACATCCTACTTAGCTTCTCTGGATTCCAAAAATATAAAAAAATATATATTGTGAAAGAATGAACTATTACATGCATGCTGTTCTTGTGTCCTCTTTTCCTGGGACAGCTGCTCACTCAGCCCTGAGGAGTATTTATGAGTGCTCTGAAGGCTGAAATCATGCTTGGTACATTCTGAGAAGCAATTGTGTGCAGTCAGAAGGAACAGCATTGTTCAAAAGAATATCATTGTTTTCCCTATCTACTCAACAACCATTTACAGCTGCCCTGAGCTCCAGCCCTGCAGGGTCAGTGGGACAAAGGGGGTCCTGCCTTCCCCAGGGGCCTCTGTATCTCCTCTTCCTATACCCAGTGCTGGGGCAAGGACCACCCTGGATGATGACCAGGGAGGAATGCAGAACTGAAAGTTGCAAGGTTCCTCCCACCCCAAGAAATCAATCAGCTAGAGCAGTCTAGCTGTCAGGTGTAGCTGCCACCTCTGTCTCTCTCTGTCTCTGTCTCTGTCTCTCTCTCTCTGTCTCTCTCTCATGCCTGGCCCAATGTCCAGGAAACAGCCCAGAGGCAGGCAGCAGGCCGCAAAGACAGGAAGAGAACATGATGTGAAATGCCTATGAATGGAGACTTGCATCCCGATCACGAGGTGCTACCTGCATTGCAGGAATGCAGCTCTAGATCTGGGGTGAAACGATAATTTCTGCTGCTGGGGATTATGAAGCTGGTTTATAAGTACTATACTCTTGTAAGGCTCACCCCGAAGTACAATAAACTAGCCTTGGGTACATCCCTCTCCTGGCTCTGTGGGAATTGGTAGCTCTACTTTGGGCTATACCACCTGACCCTTGATTTATCTGTTGTCATCGTTGGGCATATCCTTTAATCCAATATCATAAAATCAACACTCAGGATATGGCCCACTCCCAGATGAGACCTGAGACCCCACTACCCAAACTTATCTTGGCTTTCTGCCTACCTGCCTATCTGGGTCACAGGGAAGTGATGGATCTAAGGAAAGGCCCAGCAGTAGCCTTAACTTGGTTAGGGTCAAACCCTGAGCCATGTGTACAGGTGTACAGCTGTGCTCATGGGGCAGCTCAAACATATTCCAAGTTGATGATTGGTTTGGGGCAACCAAAGAACTTTGTCTGGTCATATATCACAGATAAACTGAGACAGCTATAAATCAGGTCCATGCCCTCATGGCGTATTTATTTCAGGGCAGGGAGATGAACAATACAGAAACTAAATCTCAGTGACAATGCTGAGGAGGCAATGTAAAATGGGGTGTATTAGAGAGGGAGTGTTAGGATGTTCAAAGCTCAGGAAGGCTTCACAGAGGTAATGTCGGAGTAGATAATACACCTTCCAAGCTGGAAGACTGCATGCATGCTGAAGAAGTATCCAGAAGGCCCAGTATCTGCTGCCCTCTCCAACTCAAACATTTTAGGAGCTTGGCATAATGAAATAAGTGAGTCTGGGCACACATATGGCCAGAGGCATCCAGCACAAAGCAGAGGGACAAGTGGTGGCTGAGTTGAATGCAGTGGAGGGCAGGATGCACCTTGTGAGGGACAGGCAAGAAGGCAGAGGGACGGCCTTGAGCTGCAAAGGCGCTTCTCATTTCAGGCCTTCTACCCTCCCAGTGCACGGCTAGAGGCTGTATATGGGCATCTTCTTGGCCACACTGACATCCTTGAGGTGGACATGATTCCATCTACAGGGGAGAAAGCCCAGATGAAAGGTCAAAGTCTTGTTCACATGGGGGCACTGCTCTGAAGTTCATGCTCACGCCATTGTGTCCTTGCTCCAGCCTTTTCCCAACAAGTTAAGTTCTTGTGAGAGAGTTAGAGAACCTTTCAAAGCCAGTTGCTTCCAGTCACCCTACAGTTCTTGGCAACTGGCCTATCCTAATATCCCTGACAACCTTGGGTGGGTTCTCTCTAGGAGGCTGAGTTAAGGATGCTCACCTCTGCAGCTGCCTCAGAACTAGATGACGGAGTGTGGTAAAAACCCAGATCCAGGTTTTGTTTTTTTTTTTTTTTTTAAATAAATTTGCCATTACAGTTGCTTTTTGTGATACTCCCCTTTCACTCATTGATGAGTGTTTCAAGTCATCAGTGTGTGCTAACTTTCCTCTAGACCTGAGGAAAGTGAGGTACTAAGTCTACTTAGCACTCTAGGCCATCTCCTATTCTGGGCTCAAGTAGTCCTGGGAAGGCTGGAAGCCTCTCCCACTAAACGTTGCTATTGATTCATTGCTTTTGGAGATGTTGAACTCTCTGACAACTATGAGAGCATCAATACTTCAATGTGCATGACAGCTTGAACCAAAACACACAGTCTAAGTCTGCAAGTTCAGAGCTCCAACTTAGACAAGTAAGTGGGCAAAGGAGCAGAAGAATCTATGGCACTGGCCAATGGAAAGTACCAATTTTAGGGGCAATATCAGAGGTAAGCAAAAGTCTGCAAAGAGACAGGAAAATCCCAGAATTTAATCATAACATCACTAGAACATGTTGTTAGAATGACCACAGCAGCAGTGGAATACTCCCAATGACCAAAAATCGGGTCAGGAAGACACAGCTCTCTAGAACAGCAGGGATCACGTGAAGTCCCTGTTTCAAGGTTCAGGAGCAGGGCCAGGTAGCACTATACTTATCTGCACCTGCCCTTGAGTTCTCCTCCCCATCATGTACTGGGGACAGGCACCTGGGAAACAGGGGTCAATGCCATTTTACAAGGGAGTTTGGGAAAGACCCTGAGAGCTGATCTCCTGCATACTGTGTGCGCTGTCTCTGTTATCATACTAACATGTGTAAGATGGGTTCAAGCACATGAGCATCACTTACTAACTTCTGCCTGCTGTCTCCTCTAACCTCTGGAAGAAATGAAATATCGACCTATAGTGATCTAGCGTTTTGAGTCTCAACTATTAACAAGATAAAGTTTATTATGTTTTTCTTTTTTAATACTTACTTACTCATGTTGACTGTGTTGCTTTTAGACTCCAGCTTAACTACATGGGAGAGACCTTGAAGGATGCATGTGAAGCTTGTTTAGGGTTCACATGCATCAGTGCCCCAAGTTGGTGTACCATACTACCCCACCAAGAGAAGTCTTCTCAATACCATTTAATCCTTGCTGGCCTTCATCAGAACAAGGACACTGTACCATCCAGCCTTTCTATAAACTCAGTGGACAAAGTCCTTATCCGTAATCACAGTCTTAGCTAGACAACCAGACATTTCAGAATCACCAGAAACAAAACACTTTAGAGACAAACAGAAAGAAAACACTCTCACCATGTTTTGAGTCATGACTAGTTATTTTTGACATTTAATTTCAGTTTAATAGGAGTTATTTGTGGCTCTAACATTTACATTGATGCTGAACATGTGCACATCCTACAGAGAAGCCCAATGTCATTAACCACAGAATTCGGGCAAGCCAGGGGAACAGAGAAGGAAAATACTTTGTTCATTTAGCATCTATGCTGTCATATGAGATCAATTTCTTCATGAAACAACAACCTATGATTATTTAGTATCCCCCTCTATAGCAGAATCTTATAGCTGGTTCCACTGCTTTTGGGATTGTAAAAATCCCATTACAGAAACACACAGGACAGACAGAGATAAACAGAATAATATGTTTATAAAATGGTTGCTCTAAACATATTCTTTACTTTATTTTTCCTATAAGAAAAGCGAAGGATCAATAAGGAAGTTCTCTACCAGCATACAACTATAGTCAGGAGCGAAAGGAAACCTGACAGCGAGGGGATACCGTGTCTGTATATCTGACCATTTGTGGGTATTTAACAGAAGGTAGAAAGTTTATAATTGAAAAAACCCAGGGGAAATATATATATATATATTATATATATATATATATATGTGTGTGTGTGTGTGTGTGTGTGTGTGTGTGTGTGTGTGTGTGTGTGTATGCTTACAAAACAACCATTGGGTTTCTTTTTCCTGTGAGACATGAGCTGCTTTAGAGAGGAGTGGTAAAGCTCTGCTGGGAAACATCTTGTTGTTCACCTGAAATACCTGGATAGAAAGTCAGTACATGGTTTAAGAAATGAAACTTTACAAGTTTATAAAGAATGAAAACATGCATAGACATTTTCTACTGTCAAATGGTCAAAACCTGAAACTGTGATTAAATCTGAAGGATTGAGGATTCTAGGGGAAAAGTCACGTATAAATATGACAGTGTTGTCATAACATGAGTGATAGGCAAGGAGGTGAGAGCGTTACAGAAGAAACAATAAACACTGGAAAGGCGGAGTTGCACTCCAACTTGAAAAGACAGTGGAACTACTGAAGTGGGTGGTGGTTTTCCTAGCTATTTAACAATCCTATGAAGATAGTGTTATTGCTGTGGTCCATGGATGAAGCCCTGGGAATGAGCATGCTCAGCAGTGTTCACCTCCAATCAATTCAGACTCACAGGTGATCATAAGAACATCACTCCCATGGCAGTCCCTAAAGTATCTAAAACCTCTATAGTAAGCATTTGGACAGAGAAAGAAGACATACGTGTTTCTTATTAAGAGTGACAATGTAAGAAATACACTCATTATAGCTGTTAGACTACTCGGTTTTAAATATTACAGAAAAACCCTAAACTGTGAAATTACAGTATGTTAATCTTTAAAACCACTTGTAAAGAAGGATAGGTCTGGTGAATAACAGAAGACAAAGTCAACAGAAAAATGTAACTGACAAATACAATCTTTGAAAAAGTTGTGGCTAATTATAGGCTAAGTTTTAAAACAGACTTTTTTTTTTTGGTCCACGAGGCCATTAAAAAACAAAAGATAAAGGATTCTTATTCATAAATAGAAACTCAAAGCTCAAAGAAAAATTTCAATACTCTTTTGGCAGATTTGTTGGTTAGACAAGAAACATCTGAAATGATGGGTGTGATGAACTTAGCATAAACGCATGAAGGTGCTTTGAAATGACTGTCACACATCATCTTCTGAAGGACGCCAGTGACTATCGATTACCTCTAGATGTTTGCTGAGATACAGCTAGTATTTATTATATTAACATATACCAGAAATTACTGCACAATATGTCTGGCTTTCTCTCTTAAGGGCAGGGCTGAGGAATGGTCCACAGGTAAAAACTGGCCTGATGCTTGTTTCTGTAAATAAAATCTTATTTAAAAAAGTCACATTTTTTTATCTATATGTTGCCTGTGGCTTTTACACTGTAAAGGCAAAGGTGAGCAGTTTTTAAAAGACTATTTGATTCTCTGAGAAGCCTGAATTATTTATTACCAGATCCTACACAAAAAGAGTTGTTGGCACATCACCTAGGTTTTAATTCCTAAAGCATCTAGAACACAATGTCTTTGCTTTCACACGCAGGTGCCTGGCTTCCTCGCATTCTGAAGTATGTGTGACTAGTCTTCTATGCTTTATTTTGTTCATTGGTGCGTATCCTGAAACTTTAACACTACAGCTGGATTTTTCACTTTTAACATATTTGGAACATAATCATTATCTCTAGCCATAATCTGCTTGATGTCAGGCATTCTCTAAGGATTAGAGATTAGTAAAACGGAAGAGCCACCAAGCAACAGACTAGAATACTGTCCCTCTTATTTTCTCTTGAATAAGGAAACAGGATAGAAAAAGAGAAACATAAACCAAATACAATTTAGGGTATATACCAGCAAGTCAGGGAAAGGGTTTCAGCTTTCACATACAGAAAGGCAGATAGCCGACAGGCATTGATACATGTGTGCATGTGTATACACACATACACACACACACATACACACACACACACACTCCTCGCATCTATCATAAACTAAAAAATACAACATAAAGTATATTTGTTTTATAAATATATTACTGTCTATATACATATAGATACATCCATAAAAGACATGTTAAATAATCATTTGTATAATCAATACTACTTTTTGTGTATTTAAAAATTACACATTCTATTAAAATTATCAAAATAATCTTTAAAATACCAAGAATAAAACCAACCAAGTGTTTCCTTCCATGTAAGTAGTTCTGAATCTTATCATTGGTCAAACAGACCCTAGACTTGGTCACACAACTCAAAGAAACATAGTTCAAGCAGGAAAATGCTATCCATTAAAAGACAACCCCCCTTTTTTAATACTTCATAACAAATGTGTGTATATATAAAACACCCTCTTCAGGTATATTACATATTCTCATAAATGTATTTTCATAAAAACATAAAATTCAAGTTTCCACCAGTGTCAACTATTTTATACTGGTGACCATTACTTCACTGTTTAGGTCAGTGACAAACTCCCATTAGGATAATGGGACTGAAAACATCTGTATGACATGCAAGAAAAGAGGAAATTCTAAGGGCCACTTTGGCCAGTTAGGTACTATTCCCTCTGGACTAAGACACAGGGACAAACGAACTGCTAATTACTGCATAAAGTACAGTCAACTGTCTATTATATTCAGGGGCAGAATATTCCAGTCTGAGTCCTTTTTATCAGCTGACCAATTCTGACATTTTTACTACTTATTAACACACCATTTTCAGGTTGTTTATTTATTTATTTTAGAAAGTCTGGTAAATAGGAATTAGCAATTGGGAAGAAATATTTTAGCTAAAATTAAGGTTTATGATCAGCTATGAGCTTAATAACGGACTCCTGTTACTTATTACTTGAGATATTTGAGAATTTGATGTAGCTAAAGTCTGCCAATTATGTTAAACTCTGCAAGCAACGTTGGTGCTTCATTAAAGGGGACAGGCTGTCCTCCTGTCCTCAGAAAACTTTCCCTTAGCACACAGCTAATGGTACTGAGAAACGTAGGTGTGGGTGGGTCAGGGCAGCCCACTCCATGACGGCGGCATGAATTCTATTAAAGATGAAAAAGAGGGTAACTAGTCAGCTAAAATCATTAGAAGGCCAAATTTGAAAAGTCATATCCTTCTTCCCTAAGGTCTCCCTTAAGTCTTTCTAGTCAAGTTTGCCCATTTCCAAATAATCACAGTGCTAAAATGAAGCAAAAGTGACTTGCTCACCGGAAGGGACCCCCGCTCCAGCCGCACAGGGCCTGGGGAGACGGGCTGGAAGGAGCCCTCCTCTGCAACCCTGCTTCTGACGCTCATTTGGCCTCCACAATTCCACCTGTCCTTCAGCTAATGACTGACAAAGTCAAGGACAGTTTCACAGGTCAGTGGTGCCACTCTCAGACAGACACCACTCGGAACGGCTGGCGTGGCAGCGCCTGCATCACTCTTGGTAAAGATGTGCGCCACACTCACTCCAGCACAACAGCGGTAGCTGTAGAACATCACCTTCCTGAATTAAGTTTGCTGAACACGGTTCAGATTATTGGATATGCTAATATGCACAATGCCGTTTAGAAGCATTTACTGTGTACCCAAACCCTACTCCATGCAACACACAGTGTCACACAAGTAGTGAAAATGTTATCCTAGTCGAAGATGCTTGGACGTTATTTTCAGGCAGCATTTTACCTTTATTTTAAGATAAGTTCACACTAGGTAAGTTTTAGGAGAAAGAAAATGCCAATAAATTTATTTAATATATTTTAATATATAAAACTAAGACAGACACCTTTATTTACCTTAATTGTTAGTTTTATTTTCTATCCTATTCTAGTCTTCAATTTTACTTTAAAATTTTGTATTTAAATAAGGGATAAAATGTTGCCCAAAAGTCTAATTATAGTTACACATTTGTGTTTTTAACTAGATCTACAAATCAAAATAGTTCTTATTGTTAAAAAGATACAATTTGTATCAACAGTAAAAGGTACTTTCTGGTTTTCAGGGCTTTGCCTCTCTCAGGCTGCAGGACCACCCAGACCAGAGCATCCAGGCTGATGACAGACCAGAGCTGGACTTGTCCTTTACATGAAGTGATTCAGAGTCAAGTTCTGTCCAGCACAACACTGTCTGCACTGATCACAACCCATCTTCCAATCCTCAGAAATGTCACTACAGCAAGCATAACCCATGACTTTGCAACCAGAAATATCCCTTACTAATACTAGAACAGACTTTAGTCTGTATCTAAAACTACACTATTTGTGGCAAGAGTCTGGCCTTAATAACATAATAGGCCCCCCCAAAAACTACCTTCAGGAAAATGGAAAATATACAATATCTTACAAAAAAATTTAAGTTACCATTTACATGTCCTCCATTGCCATTTCTATAGTGCAGTATCAATAAATGTTGCATATCCTCAACACATCATCAGACCACCTCAGGCCAGCCTTGATAAATAGCAGGAAAGCTAGAGTGTATTAAATAGAAAAGTTGCATTGAGAATACTTAGATTCATTAAAAACAGGCAAGAACTGTGAAAGGGTTATTCATCCAGTATTGTGCCTCCCACAGAAAGACAGACATCAAAACACACGTTAATGGAAAGCCAGGGCTTCGGTCGTCTCATTTCTACTGTC
This sequence comes from Peromyscus aztecus, assembly GCA_902168405.1. Taxonomy (NCBI): domain Eukaryota; kingdom Metazoa; phylum Chordata; class Mammalia; order Rodentia; family Cricetidae; genus Peromyscus; species Peromyscus aztecus. The sequence continues at coordinate 4,344 of CABHPQ010142190.1, read as the reverse complement.
AAGAAGCACATTTTAGCTGGAAAACAAAGCTTTAACCTGTAATAGTTAAGGCTTTTGCCTTATTCATAAAAAAGGAAATGGAAACATATTTTCCATTGATTGCATCTGCTTTCTTTTAAACTGACCATTTAAAATTAACTATTTTTCTTAACAGGAAACATCCAAACAAAAATAAAATAATAAAAAGTGCCATACTGAAAATCATTCTAATATATACTATTACCCATTTTAATATAACTGGTTAACTTACATTTTGTTTAAAATATAAAGTCAGTGCTGTAGTATATCTTTGTTTCTATAAATAATGATTATAGCACAAAGAAGCCCACCTTCCCCAAATAAAAACAACTTAAAGAGCGGTAAAGGATTCTAGTTACGCTTGGCTTGAGGAACTGGTTTGCTGGGTCTAGTGCAGTGCCTCCGCATTTTGAAGGTACTTCAATTGCTTGCTGTTGACAGACAAACACCAAGTTAATAAGACAGGAAACAAGGATAAAAAGTGCTGCATATAAACCCCTGATGCACCAAAGAGGAATATCAAAGATCACAGATACATCTATTAAATCAAACTGGAGAAACTTCCAGCCAAGTGTATAGCTTTAAAAAGGAAATGTTTAAAAAAGAGTTTGAATGTAAAGCAATCCCGTGATCTGTCCACCAAGTGGGGTTCCATACAGATTCCATGATACAGTAGTTCACATAAATGGATACTATATAACCTCCTTGCTGAGAAGGAGATCACATGTGCTATTGTAGCAAACCTCCCTCAGCATCTGAGCTGAACAAAAAAACTACTCAACACCACAAAGATGCATCATCTTTTCAATAACCCAGCTGAGATTTCTCCACTAAGATGGCTGCAGCAAGCTGCTGGGCATCTGTCATATGAGGATTCCTTTTCATGACGAGCCTTACAAGGTCAGGTGGGAAGATGTTGCACAAATTGATATAAATCTTCTCTCGGTTGTCCTGGTACCTCGGAGGATCTTGTGGCATTCCACAGTATGGGACTCGCCAGGTGGGCTCCTGCTGCTCAGGCAGGCTCTGGAAGGTGACTGACTCATAGCACGGGGGTGTGGAGTTATCGGGTAAAGAGTAAGTCTGCCGATAGCCATACGCATCCATCCCGTAGCTTGGCCTATCCCAGCTTCCTAGGCCTTCCTGGCGTGAGTAAGGCTTTCTTTGTCTTGAAGGAGAACTATCATAGAGTCGAGAATCAGAAATGCTGTCTATTCTCGTGGCCACTAAGGACCTCCCTAGGTGTGGTGCCTTAGAGTGTGCGGAGCTTGGTGGAGAGGGGTAATCACCGGGACAGCTGGACCGGGCACCCACAGCAGGGTGCTGCAGATGCATAGCCAAGTGTGGAAGAGGAGGCTTGTGATGGAACTTTGGTTCTTCGTGACTGTAACTTTGCACTCTGGTTAAGGGGTCGTGGAAATTCTGCAGGAAGGGCTGGGAGTTAAGGCGGCTGTGAGGGTGCATGTGCTGACACTTGAGATTCTCCTCCAGCTGTGGGTCAGGAGAGCTGACATAGGAGCGCTCACTGTACCCCACATAGGAGTCGCTGCTCCCACAGCTCAGGCTCCCCTCACTGCTGCAGTCTGAAGCTACAGAATTGACTCGATAATCAGTGTCTAATGAGAAACGCCTTTCAGGACTTCGGGGGCCTGAGATACTCAGATTTGAATATGCATTCAACATGGAATAATATCCAATGTCCACAGGAGAGTCACATTTTGGATACTGTTCATAAGGCATTGGCGTTCCATGATTTTTGGTTGCCATCATCATTGGAGGGTACTGTCCCTGTGGTCTTTGATCCTGAGGTGGGAAATGAACTCCAGATGGAAGGCCATTGCTTAAAGATGTAGTGCTTTGGGGTTTTGCAGTAGAAGTGGCCGGTATACTAACTAAGGAAGGTACAGACCTGGTTTCCAATTTGTTTTTGGTGGGAAGCTTTTCCTCTATGTCTTGGTAGACGTGAGTCCTTATGCTCGGGTCTGACTGCCTCTTTGGAGCACCTCGCTTACCGTCCGAAGTGCTATCAACCTTGGTGCTACAAGGAACACTGTTGCTCTTCACCAGTCCTCCTTCATTTGTGGTTTTGGCGGCTGTGTTTCTAGACATGGCCCGCAGCTCGTCAGCTACTGACCGCTGCGGCTGGCTGCCCCTTTCCGGGTGGTAGTACTTGCACTTGTGTCCGTAGGTACACTTCTTTCCTGTGGAGATAAAGTCGGTCAGGCACAGGAGCACACCACGAGAGCCTGCACAGCTAGTGAAGCTCGCCTATCTGCTCCTGATAACAAAGGCAGAAATGGCAGGCGGGCTGAGTCTTAGTCTGTTCCTCACGCTCTTCGGTCTTCTTGCTTACTATGAAGAGCACTGAGGAAACTCTCATATCTGCCTTTTCTCTTCCAGGTCTTTACAACTGTGTGGGAAATTCTGCTATCAAGAGCAACTATACTGCTGTAACACGATAAAGCTATGCTTATCTGATTTGTACCTAGATAGAAGAATTGCCAATTTTCATTCCCATAAAAACTAACTTCCAACAGAATTACCACTATTTTCTGACCATATTTTCACTCAGAGAAATTCATATATTGAACCCAAATAGGTAAAACCAGACTAACACACTTTCTTAAATTTAATTATAATCAAAAGAACCACATAGTATACCATCTGAGATTTTTCAATGTTTATTTATATTAGCCAAAGTTTAACAGTATACTGTGCTCTAAAAGTACACGTAAAGTATTCATAAGGACAGTTACCATATGGACAAGGTTGCTTTTTGTGCTCAGGAACAATGGGTTTCTTCCTTAGAAAATTATCTAGACTGGGGCCATGTCTTCCAAGCGGGTCATCAGGGGGCATGAACCTGTCACAGAGACAATAACAAAAAATGACACCCCAGAAGAAGGTTAATTTAATCCCAGTGATACAGTCACTCATTCTATTTTCTTTGAAATTGTAATCCAAGTGTCTTGGCTAATATTTATAAGATTAAAGAAACCCAAACTTTACATCAAGTTTTCCTATAAAGTGCAGCTTTCTCCTGAACTTGTATCTGTTTTCATTTAATCAATTTTGAGACAGCATGCCCTAACAATGCTTTTTTTTTTTTTTCTTCTTCCCAGTCTTGGGATGCTTGAAAGGATTTGAAAAATGATTACCAGAGCATTTTAGGAACACCAGTCTCGCAAGGGAATGTGTGTGTGTGTGTGTGTGTGTGTGTGTGTGTGTGTGTGTGGTGTGTGTGTGTGGTGTGGGGGGGGAGTGGAGCAGCTGAGCAGGGAAAGAGAGGGAGAGACAGCAGTGAGGATGAGAGACTCACTTGATACCACTATTGCCAGATGTGCTACACACACCACTTCATTTCCAAGTTCAAGCTCCGTTTTACAGATCAATCAATAATTCTAATTTAGGCTCAGATGAACTAAGTCACGTTGTGTCTAACATCCAATGACAAAGTCATGACTCAATTACACATGACTCTGAAGTCTATTCTCTTCCCATTATAGCAATGGCTTCTCAGCGGAGATGGAAAAAATAAGTTGTAAGGAGGCAGAGCACACCTGTGATCCCAGCTGCCTGAGGTAGGAGGGCAAGCCTCTGAGGCCAGCTTAGATAACAGAACAAGATCCCATCTTAAGGAAAATGGCTTTTTAAGATCAGATCTGAGCCAGGCAGTGGTGGTGCACACCTTTAATCACAACACTCAGGAGGCAGAGGCAGGCGGATCTTTGTGAGTTCGAGGCCAGCCTGGTCTACAAAGCAAGTTTCCAGGACAACCAGAGCTACACAGAGAATCAATCAATCAATCAGGTATGATGTCACAGACCTGAAATCCTAGTTACTTGGCAGAGGGCCTCAAGGAGGTTAAGGCAACAGGACTGTAAGCTGTAGAATGAGTTCAAGGTCAGCCTAAATAAAACCCTTTCACAAAAACTTAGAAACAAAAGCAGTAAGGCTGTAACTCAGTGTGGCAGTATGCTTGCCTAGCATGCACATGTGAGGTCCTGGCTTTGACCCCTACTACTAAGAGAAGGAACTAAATCCAAGGACACAAGCTTATCATTGGATTGAGTATCAAATGGAGGAAAGAAGAATTCATATCATGCACAGAAATAAATGCTAATACTTGTTACAGCCTTGTTCTAACTTGAAATAACCCCAAGTGTTTACCTACAAAATGAGAATGTGCACAGTATAAAAACTCAATGAGGAACAATCAAAATGGCTAAAGAAAACACTAAGCAAATAGTGTTACTATTACAAAAGCAAAATGGCAATGTTCCATAAAAAACTAGGAGTTAGAGATGTAGTTCAGTGGTAGAGCAT
>CABHPQ010142188.1:0-29154 GCA_902168405.1 Peromyscus aztecus | reverse complement strand
AGTCATGGAGCCTCCATGGGACTGGACTATGCCCTCTGCATAAATGAGTTGGTTGTATAGCTTGATCTACTTAAGGGGCCCTCCTGGAAGTAGGATCAGGATCCATACCTGGTTCATGAGCTGGCCTTTTGCAGCCCACTACCTATGGTGGGACACCTTGCACAGCCTTGATGCAGGGGGAGGGGTTTGGACCTGCCTCTACTGAATGTACCAGACTTTACTGACTCCCCATGGGAGACCTTGCCTTGTTGGAGGAGGGAATGGGGGGGTGGTTTGGGTGGGAAGTCAGGAGGGGTTGGAATAGGTAGGAGGGAGGAGAGTGGGATCTGTGATTGGTATGTAAAATGAATAAAAAAATTTCTTAATAATAATAAAAAAGAATATGGGATCCTCTCTTTGTTCACCCTGGAAAACATGATGCATTTTGAGATAGACAAGCAATGACAACAACGTCCAATACTAAGAAATAAAACGTTAAGGTTATCAGTAATGTATGTTACAATACATGCAAGCATTATGATATCAAAGTCTTAAGGAATATCTTTGCGGAAAAGTGTTGAAAACTCAGGAAACATTTGTGTGTGTGTGTGTGTGTGTGTGTGTGTGTGTGTGTGTGTGTGTGTGTGTGTATGTGAATGTATATATATATGTTCTTTGAAATAAAAATGTATTGGAAGAAAGCAGAACAATATTCAGTTTTTATCAGCAGAATACTTCAGTCTAGTTCACTGAACACCACTCTTCTGAAGTCACATCATTTCTGAAATTCTGAACCGCTGGCTCCTGGTAGTGACCTCCAGACCATTTTTTGACTCAGCTGTAATGAGGGCCAAGAAAGATCCCAACTCATTTCACCTATCAACTCCATCTTGCCTACAGTTGACTGAATAGCTAGACTCTGTGTTAATCCATATCCTCTTTTGATCATTGCTTCATAAGTTTATCCAAAAATAAGATAAAAAATAAATATGATGAAAATTAAATATATGCTAAAATTATACAATGTTTTCATTGAGATGATCCTTGAAGAATGGGAGGGATTTTGATAGGTAGAAATCAATACAGGAGGAATATTTTAAACATGTGCAATCATTTGAACAGAAATCTTTAGGTGTGATACAAAATATATTTGAAAAATGTAAATATTTCCAACTTTAGAAAGCTTATAATATGCATGTGAAAATTTTGGAAACTTTGATTTTAGTTGTGATGTGAACTGTTTGAATATGTTAATGATTGGCAAAGCAGTAAAGAATCTCTGAATTATTTGGGGAAGTAGAAGAGTATGATCATTACTGTTCATTATAAATAATCACAATTTATACAATGATATATACATTTGAAGTGTGGGCTAAAATGCTCAGTGGGAAGTTCAAGAGAATTTGGAACTTCATCTTAAATTTATTTGTTATCTTCAGTATTAAAATAATGATCTTTTTAATGCTTAGCATGGGAATGGCTAAGACACAGAATTTGGCCTGTATAAAACAAAGTCCAGTGTTGTGTATATTAGCCCATCCTTAGGCAAATATAGAGACTCATCAAAGGAACAAATGAGAGTGCACCCCTAACCTTTTCAGCTTCAGGTTCAACTTCATATTTTGCAATTCCTGTCTACACAGCTAATGAATTCATACATTATGTTATCTAATTTTAACTGAGTGTAACTTCACAAAAACAATGCTGAAAATTGTTCTAATCATACAAGCATGAGCAACCAACAAGAAAAGACAGTGATGCCACTACTTTAATTACAAATTATTTGCCCTCATTATGTTGCTAATCATAATTGTTGTCACATTAATCCTATAATTATTGTCATGGCCACCAATATAATGAGGCCAAATAATTATGATTAATCTGTGCAAAGTTGGCCAAAATGAATTATCAAAAAGAAATTTGTTGAATGCATAAAGATTCTAGCTACATAAATTAACCTTGAATAGGAAGAGATTTATAATGTTATTTTATCTTCATCTCATTCTTGAAATACATATATTGCTCTGCACCATTCTATAATGATAGATATTTATTAGCCAAGAACCTCAACATATAAGATTATTAATTAATACATTCACAGATATTAGGGACTGTTATCACATTTATTTTAGTGTTAGATTGAGCAATTGTCAACCCTTTGAATATGGTGGTACACAGATGATGCATCCTCAAGGAGTGACCTGGAGTGAAGAGAGCTGTGAGAAAGCATTTCATTAGGTTGGCATGAACAAGAATGTTGACAGTTACAAAGAGAAAGGAAATACCACTCACAGAAGATATTACTGGTTGGCATTGGTCAGATGTAGAAATCAGAGAGCAAAATGATACTGCAAACTTGAGTTTCAGGGCCTACAGACACATGCAAGGATATCTAGCCAGGCATAGAAATGGACATAAGAATGAGTAAGCACTGCTTTATCTTTATTTCCAGTGGCAATTCCTTCTTCATAATATGTTTATTTGTTTATTAGTGAGGCAGAGGAAGAGTGTGCTCAATAGCCATTGTGTGGAGGTCAGAGGACTGTGTGTGAGAGTCCTTCTTTTCATCTACAATGTAGGTCTAAAGGATTGAACTCAGGCCGTTGGGATTGGCAACAAGTGCCATCCCATGTTGAGCCATATCACCTGGCACGTGGGTTATCTGCTTTCACCAGCAAGTTTCTTATAAAGAATCTGGCAGTCTAAAAATATCCTTTCAAAATAGAGCTAACTAAAGACATTAATTATCTTTTATTTCTAGCAATGTTTTCTTCATGAATGGACAGATGCTTTTCTTCTAACCTGGGTGAATATGTATGTCTATTTTCTGTTGTTTGACTACTGTAGTAACCATTGTTTTGCAGGGTATTTAATTTTGAGATGTATGATATATACTTTGGAAAGCTGTCACTTTTTGCCACAGCGAACTGTATTTACAAACATTCAGTTTGAGAGATAATAAGTGCAAGAGTAATTTTCCGTGAGTTAAAAAAACTTATTAAGATGAGGTTGAACTAACATTGTTAGTAAACTGAATTAATTTAATATTTAAAAATAAAACAAACTATAAGCTTTGGGTTTTTTAAATTTCTATTTGTTTCACACCTTTTGCATGCTGATATTACTTAGCATGCAAACAAATAGTCATACTTTAATTATAATCTCTAGTTCAATATTTTAGAATATTTTTTTTTTATTTTAGAATTTTTTTAAATTGTATTTGTCCCAGTATAGCATGAAAGAAGTAGATACAATTGTTTTGCCACTCTGGAACATACCCCTGTTGTGCTTAATGTACAATGATAGAAATACATAAACATTTAATAAGCCTTGACCTCTTCTCCAGCAAAGATTTTGCAGAATGAGAATATATGTTGGCTTGGTTTCTTTATTTGCTCTATATGTAAGAAATCCCACAATCATGTGCCTCTCCCTTCTCTTTCTATAAAATATTAGGTGCCATATGAACTCCTATATGTACCAATAGACTTTATATACCATGTCTCATTTCTTTGATTTTGGCCAAAGTATATTTCTTATACTTAATATTATTCGCCATCTTAACATTATTGTTGAAATACGAATTATACATAAATAAATTATGTTAATGCTTGAGATATCCAGCACACAAGATAATTCCTAGAATTTTAATATTGCATTTAATTTGATCAATTATTCCATGCTATGTATGAACCTTACTTAGAAAAATGTAAAATAGCCTATGAAATCCAAATTTCAAATTTTAAGTCTATGAGGATAATGTTAAATAATTACTAATAAGAAAAACTTGATTTCCCCTTATTAAAATGTAGTGCATAGGAATCTATAAAAGTCACAGAGACGATAAAGAGGGAATTGTTAGTTTTCTCAGTGATAGCCATTTGTCATTCTATTATTTCTCTCTCTCTCTCTCTCTCTCTCTCTCTCTCTCTCTCTCTCTCTCTCTCTCTCTCTCTCCTGTGTGTGTGTGTGTTTTTTTTTCACAAATACCAGCTAATCAGCAGTAGCATCATTTAAATATTTAAGAATGTCTTAAAAGTAGAGTTTTCTCATATACAAATAATTTTTGAGCATTTAAAGAAACTTGTATTTATCAATTATTTGTAATGTTAAATAAACATAATTTTATTTATTTTTAAAATCATTATTTCATATTAATGGGTGTTCCACCTGCATGTTTATCTGTGTACCAGTGATGTGTGTTATTCTTGTAGAGTCCGGAAGAGTGTTTGGATCCCCTGGACCAGTGATCAAATTCTGCAGTTTGTACAGTTAAATTACACTTTGAGGAATGAAATTTCAGCTATAATTTTATGTTTTTGCAAATATTTGCTTAATATATTTTGTAATAAATTGTGGCATGGAATCTATTTAGTTTTCATTACCAAATATGTTAATATGAATCACTGAACTTGAATTCTGAAGAATAATTATTTACAAATAGCAAAAAGCATGTGCCTGTAGGTAGTTCACAATTCTACTTCACAGACTGCTAAATTTCTTAGTTTATTGCTATTCAATTTTGTCATTATCTTTAGCATATTTTGTCAGAATATTTATATATTGAATATCTTTAGCTCTTGCCCTTTTATAATGTACCATCTAAATATTGCATGAATGAGTGATCTGTACTCTGAAAAATCAATAGTAGCCATTTCTATTTATGAACTTAAGATAACATAATTTAAACTAAGCAATAATTTGATGATAGAGACAACAAAGCATGTTGTGCACTGATAACAGACAATGTGTGCTGAGGGAGGGAGAACCAGTTTTCTTCAGGGTAACCCTCCCAATCTATGTGCTCAGCTCTAACCATGTGCACATATGGACAATATTAATTGGATTCAGTAGATTAAATATATTACAACAAAAATTATAGAAGAGGTCTGAAATTGAGAAGTGATGATGGGACAGAGGAGAAGTTGTGGAAGAGAGGGAGAGGAGGACATAATGTAAATACACTGTACTCATGTATGAAATTCTCAAAAAAATAAATATAAAAAGGAAATGATCATGTGAATACATTGAGTAGACATTTAATCAATAGAGATATTAAAAGTAACACTTTTTTTGGTTTTTTGAGACAGGGCTTCTCTGTGTAGTTTTGGTGCCTATCCTGGAACTCACTCTGTAGACCAGGTTGGCCTCGAACACACAGAGATCACCTGGCTCTGCCTCCCGAGTGTTGGGACCAAAGGTGTACGACACCACTGCCCAGCTTAACACTTTCTTTATATTCACCAAAGTTTGAGAAATTTATAGCTGAAATAAACTTGAAAATAGATAGTTTATTTATTTATTTTTTGGATGGATCAATGCTTATTTACATAAAGTAGATACCCAGGCAGATCAGCATTGGGACACCCATGCAAGCAACTGATGCTCCATTTACTTATTTTAGACTCCCATTGGCCATCTTACTAGGATGTATGGCTTCAGTTGTGTGTGATATATTTATAGGCAACTGTGAAGACCAGAAGCAAATGTAGGTCTGAGAGTGTTCTATAATGTAATTGTTCCCTATCAAATTGAATGAGAGTTCAGGCCCAAGTTTGCTTTGTAAACTTTCACTTCAGTATACGTACCTGAATAACACCAATTGCTTTATTTTGATGGTCAATGTCCTACTTCAAATCTCATGCATATGTGACTTCTGCAATTTCACATTGCTATTGCAACTTCAAAGTATTATTACATTTTAAATTTATGTGTGTTGTTGTTTTTGACTTATCAAAGTCTTATTAGTAACTTCCTAGTTATAAATTACTATTTAGCCATACTAAAATGGGGCAGCTCAATTAAAAATTCACTCACACACTTTTCTAATCTTTGTCAACCTCAAAAATTATAAGCACTTCTTTTCCCCAGTATTTTACACATCAGTACAAATACTATTATGTTAATATGTTACCAAAACTCTGGACATACAGAGTTGGTTCAGGACAATTTGACTTTTCTGTGAACATATATTCAGGTATGCCAAAATTAGTCATTATTTTCATGTGTTTTTGTGATTTTATTAATTGAACTTTTTTTCAAACTATCTTTCCAAAGAATAAGACTGTAATCTTATTCGAATGAAAGTGATTTCAGGAAGTTCAGCATCTTACCATTTCTCCCAACTTGTGCTCATGCTAGTCTTCATGCTCCTGTGGATTTCAGAGAAGTTCCTTCACACTAGCTGAGGACTCTGAGGATACTAATATAACCACTTTGCAAATCAGGCAACTATCACTCTGTACATTATACATTAAAAATCCACTAATGCTATCCACTTGCTAATCAGACAAGCTATAAAATTCACAACACCTAAGCTCTGTTCTGACTACAATATGTCATTATATCTGAACTCTACAACAAGTCTAAAATATATGAGAAAATGGAAATGATAATTCCCTATGTATTAGATTTATTATTTCAATATTTGTAGCCTAGTGGTAAAACAAAGCATTATAACTGTCTTCTCTTATACTGAGGTGACAATCACTTAAACCCTTCACACCCTGCTGAAACAGTAATATGTTATCAGTGGTAGCCAGGAGAGGGAAGTGGCTCTGGGGCAGAATGGGAGGAGCTGTTCAATTCATGAAATCAATGGCTATGCTTTGCTTTCCATGACGTTATGATCAGAGTAGGCATGCAATTCATGTGTAAAAGAAACCTAAAACATTGATTATAATGGCTCACTAATCTGTACAGCAACGATTTATAAGTTGTAGGACAGATAGTCACCCATGCTTGTCATACTTATAGTCATGTTAGTTAGATTTTCCAGATATACAGCAATATATGTCAGATGGATAGGTGATCTTCAGACACTTCACAGACCTAGAGAATATGGCATGTAAGTGTTTTATTACCTTAGAATTCTCTTGACTTGAGACATGATCGCTCCTGGTGGCGCTGATCCATTCACTCCCAAGAGGATGTTGGGAAACAAAGACACTCCGTATAGAATTAATCTCCTTGTTGGCATAAATGACCTATTAGCCATAGAACTGCCCTTTCCTCAGCTGCTGACAGTAAGCACTCTGTCCTTTCTGGATGAGCAGGACACAAGGAAAAATGACTGGTGAACCTTGCCAAGAAAGGGTAGGACAGTGTCCTAAAATTTCCTGCTTTTGAAAATGATTTATCAGATATTCCAGGACCCTAGCCAAAAGTGGGTGCCCCAGTGTTGCAGAGAAACATTGGGTGACTGTCCAGGCAGCCAGCTGTCTCTGTCATTTCTTGCATTTTTCAGAAATTGCTTGCTTGCTCCTCATGTTTACCCCAGGTGATATTATTTTTCTTCTCAGGTCTTTGATGGGGTTGAACGCTAGATGGTCACAGTTACTTTCCTCCCATATCTTAGCTAAGAGCATATTGGGTACTAGATTTAGATTCTTCAGGATAGGACAGCTATTGGAGTAATCTCTACAATTTGCCATTTACCTATGGTCTGGACATTCAGTATGTGTTTCTTGCTTAATGTTGTTCTTGCTGGTTGTAGTTCCTTTTTTTTTGTTTGTTTGTTATTACCCTCTCTTTCTCCTGGACAATACTTGATAATCATTCTCATTGTATGTAGTTTTATGTTAGATTTAGAGCCTTCTCTAGACATAAAGGAGAAGTGTTGTGGGTATTCGTTCTTCAAATAGCTTTGGAGTAACAGCCTTAGGGCCTGGCCTCTTGGTGGATTACTTGACTGTTTAAAACTGAGGATAGAGGTGTCCTCACTGTCTTACGGTGGTCGGAGGTTGGACTGCTGGTTCCATTCACCCCGGGCAGAACAGAGGACCACAGTGGCTGTTTACTTTGTTCTGTATCTGTGATTGCATTTTCTCCCCATTTTATATCTTAATAAATCCTTGATACCCTTTAAAAAAGATTGTAGGATAACTGAGGGCTAGCTTAGAAGACCACATAAAACATGTTCTATAAGTATATGGCCTGCACTGTCAAAGTGTGCCTCAAATAACCCATACTTTCTTCATGGCCAACATTGAGGTCTGTAGAACAAGAGGTAACACTATGATGGAGATGGGATTGTGATCAGCCAAAGTATGAATTCAAGTTCACAGGTCACTGTAAGCACCAGTAGCCAAGAAATATAATCTATCTTTGTGTATAATATGAGTAAAATTCACAATTCTAATTATTATTTTGGCACCATTTTGGTGGCCAAATCTCAAGTAATTATATAGCACAAATGCCTAGCTAGTCAGTGATCTTGGTTCACTTGGGAAGCTATACTATTAAAATTGGTGCCAGCATCTCTGTCATTGAGTCTTCAAATACTTTTAGATGCCTCATTTCCCTTATATGGATGCATTTATGAAAGTACCATAAAGTGAAGCACCAGGATGTAGAGTGAGATAGGAACTCTTATCTTCAACCCAGCAGATTACCAGCTTTTTCTGGGTATTTTGACCCCCACTTCTGAAAGGCATGAGGGAGACATCTACAAACAAAAATACTCCAAAATTTCTCCAGAACATAAGAATTTTGGATCCCCCAAGCCTCAATGATGAACATTATAGTATTCTTTAGAATTTCAGTAGTGTCATATGAAAAATTTCTCTATCTCAACACTTTAAAGATTCTAATCGAAATTGTTTTTCTGTTGTGTATCTCAATATTCAGAGAAGCTTTACTCTCTGCCCAGCAGGCAATTCACCTATTTGGCAACTCTTCACTCTAAAATATAAATGAGCAAAGAAAGCTTTCTGTATGAAAATAGGAAAAGTTAATCACGAAAATGAAGCATATAAGGTAAACAGACAATTCCCAAATTCATATATGAATTATTAGATATGAATAAGAGCATTTTGCATCTAATGACAAAAGGAAATAGTAATATAAGCATGAATATAACAATTTACCAACATTTTAAATGGATACTTTAAAAAGACGGCAGCACATGTCAGCAAACTTCTTAAAGATGAAATAGTTAAGCCAAATTTGCTTTGAAGACATAGAGCTAATATAGGCCTGGAGCCAATCATATCTTGCCAGGATCATTTTTAATGCTTCACTTGTCTATTTCTACTGTGCACCTAAGTCTCCTAATAATATCCTGTTATGCTTTTCTAGAAACAGGCTCACTGGTTTTAATTGTTATAACTTCATACCTTTTTGAAATCCTCCCTACAAAATTTGTTTGGCTTAAACATCAAAGCCATGAAAATTTGTTCAATATGTTCTTTGATGTTATTCCATTTTCAATTGAAGATCATGAAATATTTCAATAAAACTCAAAGAAAATTCAAAATATTACCAATTTCAAATGAAAAATTAGCAAGAGTAAAAGGACACAATAATAGAATGAAATGGGAGGCAAAAATCTCTGTTACAAATAAAACTTTACTGTGTATACAACTTACACAGGGGTACTTTATTCCTGAAAAGTAGAGAACCATTTAGAGTTTTAAGTCTTCATATCAGGTGGATGTTTAATTATACTATAGTACCTTCTCTGGACCAGTTAATATCTTTAAAGGCTCCATCCTCTCCTCTCCAAGTATTAATTTATTTAATCTGCAGATTCCATTTTTTTCTCATCTGCATATCATATAATAGCATACTGTAATGCACTGTTGTAAGTGCTTACAAATGTTAATTGTTATTGTTATTGTTAATAAATTAGCACAAATGAAAGACTGAGAGTGATGCTGGTCATACTAGAACATACAATGCTTTAAATTATTTAGCATTAACTGCACATGCTTTTTACATCAATTGATTTAATAAGTCCTAGTAAGAAACGTTAAAATGGAGCAATTCTTCCTTCTGTTTATTCCTACATTTCCTCTGAGGTTTTCAGTTTAACTAAGGGATTTGTAGTCTAGATTATTTCTTTCATTTTAACCTTAAGCATTCTTTATTTTTCAAATGCCACGTGATAGCTGTCTCCTGACATTCTGACCTCCAGAATTGGCAAGTGGCGTCATGTCTTTAGTTTTGAAACTAAAGAAGAGAAAAGAAAGAAAAGAGCGGGGTCAATCTCTCTCTTTCACATCACTTCATTGCAACATGTAACTATGTTGAACGTGCATTTTATTCCCATGACATATTTTTCTGGCTAACAGTGATTAATGTAAAGTAATTTTAAATAAAAATGTTGAAAAAAGGGAGAAAACACAGTGACACAAGAAGTACTTGAAATAATGAAAATGTTTCTTTATTGTGAATTTTATTTTAAGCTCCCAATTATCATTTTCATTGACAATATAATAAGGACTAAATGCTGAGTTGCTGTTAATTTTTAATGCTTCTTATGTTGTTTAATACACTGTATAATTTGGCACTGAATCTTTTAGTACAATTAAGCTTTGACACCCTCTGCACTCATGCACTCTAAGCTAATATTTTAATCAATGAAAACCTCCTTAACCTTACCCAACGAGTATTTCATTATTGAATGTAGATAAGAATATGGAATTTAACACTTTCCATCCCCAAAAATCAAAATGCACTTTTCTGAAGACACGATAACTTTGTGCATGGTCAGGCTTGAAGACAGAGTCTCCATGACAAAGAATCTTAGCAAGAAGTAGCATGTCTTCTATATTTACTTTCAGCTGTGGGATTTCCTGTTACTTAAAAGATGTCACTGCTATGATGCCACTATAAATGAAACAGTGTTTTCAGTAAGGGTACGTTGTTTCAGAAAAATATTATTTGGGTGTATTTCTGGTTCACTTTAAGTCTTGAGTTTTGTTTTGTTTTTGTTTTTTTCACAGCATAGTGTTGGTGGCAGATTGTTTCTGTGATTTTCCCCTTGAGTTGGGTTCATTTCTGAAGACGTAGCTGATTAAGACCAGCTGATGTTTACAAATGGTTGTATAGCTTTCATCCCCTTAGGAATGTGTGGGTGTCTGTCTAGTCTGGATTTCAAATACTGATCAAGAATCATAATTAAAATATAGCTGCAGTCTCATGAATATTCAATCATTTCATAAAAAGAATTAACTTGAGCCAAAGATCAATTACTTGAAAGTTGATAAACTACTTTAGCAAGAATGATATTTCCAGGGAACAAGTCCAGGTATGTGAGAAATGTCATTTTCTTTACTTCTTTTTATAATTCAAATTAATCATTTGATGTGATAGCAGAAAATGTAATGGAGTCCAATTTTCAATTTTTTCCAATCATGTTAGGTTAAGCTCTGTCATAGCCTGTTTTCATCTTTTCTACTCTTATTATTTTTTTCTTAGAGCAGATTTAAAGACTTGGACAAGTGTTTAAGGAAGTTGCTATGACTTGTACAATATTGTACCCTAGAAGAAGTTTCCAGTACCACTTTTACATCTTGTGTGGTGTAACTCACCCATTGAATCTTTGCCCTGTCTAATTATGAAATGTTGGTGTCTGTTTCCAAGCAGTGTATATTTGCACTGGATCCCTGGCTCTTCTGTCAATACTAGTACACTCTGGCATAGGAGGTTGAATTAAAATATATTTGAATAATGTAAATGCCTATACTGTTGACTTTGACACAAGAAAGCAATAATAGTGCACCCTCACAGGCAAAACTATTCAGAAAGACGTTAGACTACATATGTTAATCTAATCTTATCTTACCTATAATGGGAGGAAGGGAAACTGCAGATAGTATATGCCAGACAAATAGTAAACCAGAATTCTTTTATGCTGAAACTCTCTTTCCTCTTTGGGAATAGGATCCCTCTCACCATGTAACTCTGGACAGTGTAGGAAACACAGATATTCTTACTACCTTCCCTTCTATTCAACCTTCACTCACTCCGTATCTTACAGAGAGTTATTTCTTTTATGTGGAAGATTACATTGTCATGAGGCAAAATAGCAATAACATCAGCAACAGCAAAAAAATAAAATAAAATAAAATAAAAAGGGAAACCCTCAAATGTCTTCCTATATCACACTGTCAAACTTGTTTGAATATTAGAGAGTACTTTAGACTAGTTTTGATTAGAGATACACCATAATTCTGATAGAAATTGCAGTTTATATTACATACATATACATATGTATTTGGAACATCAATAACCAGAGAGAGAGAGAGAGAGAGAGAGAGAGACTGTCATCAAGGTGGTATGTATCAGAAGGGTTCATTGGAAGGTTGCTGGGAGGGGTTGGAAGGAGAAAAGAGGTGGTAGATGATAATGTAATTCTATTTTGACAACAAGTAAAATAAATAGTAATGAAATATTTAAATATTAAGAAATTACCATTTAAAAATGAATATCCTGCATTTAAAGGTTAGAAATACCCTTTCGTGACAATTTTTAAGGTTATAAAATATCATGAGATTAGGAAGGTTGGAAAATTGAGACAAACACAAAAAGTGAGAACGAAATGAGTTTTGTTAATTAGCCCTCTGTCCCATAAAGTCCAATTCCACCAGTAATCATTCTGTCCAAAAGGTGTTCCAACTACTCAGAACTGTCTTGTTACCTCACATGTACCTAGTTGCATTGTACTTTTTAGGTCATAGCTTCTGTATTTTACCCATTTTGAAATTTTAGCATTATACTTTGTATGTACAAGTCTACTAAAATGCAGTTGATCAATAGTGAATAGGTGGGTTGCTATTGCCTTTATATTTCTGGAAATTCAAAATAGTTACAAAGTTTTTTTCATTAGTGAGACTGTAGAGACTTTCAGGTGAGAACAGCTGTCTTTTGAGAAAAAGCACGTGCCTGCAAGAAGTAGGAGCTGAGAAAAAATAGCATATAGATACATGGACAAAAAAAAGGTTTACATGGTTTGTAGTTCAAAGTTATGAAGCACATAATAGGTGCAAGAAGGTCAATATTTAAAGCATCAATCTCAGAAAACATGAGATAATTTCTGGCTGGCATCTGCTGATGATGTATGATGATTAAGAACAGTACTGGTGCTTACTCTTAGCTACCATGCACATAATTATTTGTTCTATATGACATTATCCACTTTATAAAACTTTTAAATACTTGTTAATGGGAAGTATTTAAATGAATATTAATATCATTCATATTTTAGAAATCAATGTAGAGATCATTAGGTATATCAGGAAACATTTTTATTCCATCTTTCCTCTGTTATATTTTGTGGAGTCTTTGTTGATACAGCAAAATGAATAACTAAACCTCTGTTATGTAAGTGTGAATCAATTCTAAAGTTATTTTCTGCTTTTATGAAGCCCCATATCTAGGTCCTAAAAGAAATGGAGCATGCACTCAGGGCCTCATATGTGCCACAGTCATTTTCCAAGCTCGTATTTATATCGTATTTTCATTGATGCTTCAAAACTATGGAAGCCTTTGTCTTGGTTTATTCATGAAGCCTCCTCACTTCAAACTGTATTTGGGGAGACAAGTATTTTGGTTCCATCTCTATCCCATGTTCTTTCATCAAAGACATCTCAATCTTCCAGACATTCCTTAATATTGTGATATTAACAATTGGCTACCAATGGTCTATGCACATCAAATGTGGTTTGATAGTCCCCACCATTTTTTAAACCAAAAAGAAGTCCATCATCACCATCTTCTTTTATAAATATCTTCTTCTCAACTGTAGTTGAATAAGTGGGTTTAATAGTAGTGCTTTTCCTAAAGCTGTTTCTCACTAGTCTTTTATACATCCCAGATAAAGGTATTAGGGCTAAACATCATTATTACTCTTCAAAGAAATCCTCTCATGAATTTCCAACATTCTTTAGACTCTTCAACATTTTGTAGCATCTGGATGTAGAACTTAACTAAAGATCATAAAAGTTCTTTTGAAAACCATGCTTTTGATTTGTAGCATATTGCACTGGAAATTTGCCATTGTGGGGCCTTAGATGAACTGCAACAGGATGTTAATATGTTATCAACTGTGTAGTAAACATAATATTTGTGAATCCCTAGAAATATAGTGAAACTTGACAGGTTCCTGATATAACTCTTCTTTACCCAGAAAACATTGTTTCCATCTTTAAAATAATTCCTAAGGAAGATTAAAAGAAAATGGTGGGAAGAATGAGATATCCCATAGAGGATATAAATTGTAAAGTATATTAAACAATTTTTTCCTGGATTGGATTAAATAAATAGTATAAGCAGAATAAATTCTAATTTTGGAAGCTATAGTTTGTATTTTTATACCAATAGGTTTCATAAGGTATGGTTATTTTTATATTTCTTCCACATTTTCCTTTCTCTTCATTTATTTTTATGGAAAATGGATTCTTTTTTCATGCAATATATCCTACAGTTTCCCTCTTCCCCCTCCCTCTACTCCTTCTAGCTCCCACACCTCCCCTCTCTGTCATAACCACTCCCTCATTTCCCTTCAGAAAAGAGCAGTACTCCAAAATACGGCAACCAAACACAACAAAACAGGACACAGCAAGACAAGGCAAGAGCCCTCATATAAAGAATGAACAAGACAAAAAGGCAAATAGGAGGAAAAGAGTCCCGACAGACACCTGCTCCCACTGGGAGGAGTCTCAGAAGAACAACAAACTAACAACTCTAATGCATAGGCAGAGGATCTGGCATGGATCCATGCTTGCTGCTTCCGTATCTGTGAACTCACGTGAGCCCCATTTAGTTGATTCAGAAGGCCGTGTTCTCCTGGTGTCGCCATGCCCTCTGACTCCTACAACTTTTCCTTCACATTTTTGATAAAGATCAATCTATCTTAATATGATAGCATTAATTCTTATAGCTCACTTCTTCCCGCTAACAAACATGGCATCAATAAAAATCAAGTGACATGGCTCTCTGCAAAGGCATCGAATTTAATTTTCTGTTCTTTCCATTTTAATTTAAAATAAGGAAAGAAAAAATTTTTTCAAAAATTCCATAAAAACTATATTGTTTATTTG
Organism: Peromyscus aztecus; assembly: GCA_902168405.1. Lineage (NCBI taxonomy): Eukaryota > Metazoa > Chordata > Mammalia > Rodentia > Cricetidae > Peromyscus > Peromyscus aztecus. Next base: position 14,350 of record CABHPQ010142188.1, on the reverse strand, counting down.
AATTACACTAGTGTTAGATATATTTAAACATACAGAACCATGAAGGTTTTAAACATCAAAAGAAACAGAGGCAGCTAGAATGTAAGAGTAGGCACATTAGACTAAAGAATCATTAATAACATTTAGTCAATCCCACCTCATTTTTAGCACACTATTTTTTAGCACAGAACAAAAGTTGTGGGTGGATTGTTTACTTGTTTTATATTTCACATTCTTAGGAGAAATATATGCAACTAATTAACATGCTCAGAAAAGAAAACCACTCACATGGAAAATGAAATTTGAAAAACAATGCACATTTATTTCTGCTCTAGCAGTGCGGTAAGGGAATGACACTTCATTTTCCCAATGATGTGAGTTTCTGGTTCTTGAGTACTGTTAGTTCCTGTAAGTTAGGATGACTGTTGTGAATTTAGATGATGTTAATGTTTAAAAATGATACGGTTTATATTGCATGTTGAAATTGTAGTTTACATTTGCTCCATTTATATTTTTTTCTTTTTCCTCTCATTTCACAGTATTTAAATAAAGGAGAGCATTTATCTTTCTTAACAGTAATTGGCATAGAATGAGCACATTAGTGAAAATAAAAATCCATGGATCTCTATAAAGAAGATAGATAGATAGATAGATAGATAGATAGATAGATAGGTCTTTTAAAGATGGCATATGTCTTTCTTTTCTCCCAAAGTTGTTGCAGCATTTTTTGAGATCCCATGTCATAAGACAGAAGACAACAGACATCTTGTACCACATTAATGTGACCACTCCAAATCCATCCCTACTAAGATTAGCTGAGGAATGGATATGCACTCCAAGCAGGCCAGTAACCAGTAGGTATATTTGAGAAGCTGCAAAGCATGTCACATATATTATGTACATTTTAAGCTGTGGTGTTCACAGAGTACCTGTGGGTTGACTAATGTGCCCACCATGTGGGAAAAAAGTGTATTGAGTGCCCACAACTCAAAGGGAAGAGGAACCCCTAGTTACAGGAAGGGATTTAGACAGAAAATGACTCCTAGCAGTACCTAGAAATCTAAGTCCAGCAGGGCTTAAACTGCTTCTACTTTCTGTACTTTTAACCTAATTGAGTCAATCAACTTACTTTTTGTCTAATACAATTTGACTTGAGCTTCTCTCATGTTCTACTGAAATTCTAGTCATTGTTAGGAATTCTGTTTTTTTCTCTGTTCTCCTTTGGCCTTTCCAGGCTTTCCCATTCCTCTTTCTACTTCCTCTCTTTCTCTTCCCCTCCCCTCTTCCTTGTTCTTACCTTCCTGCCTTTTGCTTCCTTGCTTTTCCCCCATTTCTTATTTCTTTTTTTTTCTCTTACATGTGTGGATAGAGACCATATTTATTACGGCTTTCTCTGTATTCTTGTGATAACCAACAAATTCCAAGTTTCATACTCAAAATACCAGAGAGTTGGTTCTATCCCATTAGAATTTTTATTTAAATTAATAGCTTTATTTGATAAATAAAACAAAAGATATGTTCCAAACATCTGATACAATCTAAACACAAAGCTATCTCTTCTTACATAGATATAAATTATTATAGGGAAATGGTCAGAGAGACCCAAACTTACTGTTCATTATGATACTGCTCCTTTGAGATGCACAGGCTTTCCCAAGGGCTCTGAGTTTATTACATTCTTGAAACAATTCAGATGTTGTCTACTTAATCTTGATAAGGCATGCAATAGACAGCAGAAAAATGAGGCTCTCAGGAAATATGTATTTTGGTCACAGTTGCACATGTAGCAGCTAGCAAGGGTGAGATCTGAACCAGTGCAGCTTAGCTTCACAGACTATTCATTTGAGTGTGGAAATTCTTCCTCCTGAGAAATAGAAGTTATGTTCACATGGCCTGTGCTGGTGAATGAAAATATATCTGGCATATACTGTCTGTGTCATTCGACCACACTTTTGGAAGTTTTGATTAGCTGATTGTATTAACTCAGATAACAAACTCTGTGAAAGCTTTGAAATCATTCCTCATAAGTCTTTGTGCTGGCCCTGCTAAAAGAGTTACTATTGCTTCTCAACATAAACAAACCTATTGATTTGATTATACCCATCCAGGCCTTACATGTGATCCAGTTCACCACTGACTGGTGAATGAGTTTTAATAATTAATTACTAATGAGAACCTACCTGAATTATGTGGGAAAATATTCAGGATAAAACTTGAAGTTTTTAATGAGTGGAAGTGACCAATGTTTGGCCTCTTTTCATAGAGTCTTAATTGAACAATAAGTAGTTATCCAGAAATAATCATGGACTCCAGTGGGAATATGGGTGAGATGATAATTGCTATATTAGACTGATTGATTAAGGTTGTGAAAAGTTATTAGTGTGAGGGTGAAAGGTCACAAATTTATGTTGTACTTGGCTTAATTTGAATTCTGTCAATAAAAGGGGAAGTAATTGTGGTACTCAGCTTTTATAAAAATTCATTCTCTTTTCCAATTAATGCCTTTGTCATTCTGTAAGCAATTAATCCAGAAATAAATTACTGCCGGCAACCATCATAGAAAAATTGCCTTTTTTTTTCTAGGATTTTTTTCCCCTTTAAGTCAGTCTATCAGTATAAACTACCAAAAACTAAATGAAAAAATTTAAGATCACATAATTACTCATTCAGATGATTAAATATTTTGAAAAAAATTTATCAACTTCCTGTTTTGGATTATGGAAAAGTCTATATGAATAATATATCTTAAACTACATATAAAATTATTTTATTTTACTATAATAGATGTTACAAAGATTTATACCATTTAGTCCTACTTTCCAAAAAAGCAAAATCAATCTGTGATATGCTACAAAATGTGGGCCTCTTTACAAATATCTTAAAGTGTTAGTTAATATGGTTTCATTTTTTTTTATATTCATCAACTAAGAAAATAAGAGTCTGGTCAAAATATGTATCAAGGCACTTCAAAACTCTCAGTTTAATTTTAAAAAATCATCTATTTATTTCATCCAAGTTCCTAATTCATATCTCATCAAATAGTTTTTATATGAGATACATTGTGATTGTTCAGGAAACCAACAGAGCTAAGTACTTTTCAAATGTCGCAAGGGTGGTTCCTACGTTATTCTTTACCATCCCTTGGCAAAATTAATAGCTGTGTAAATGTGTGACATTCATGACTGGAGGTGTTAATAAGGCCCCTTTGGAGATTCAGCCATAATTAGCAGTAATTCGCCAGAAAAATAAAACCAAATACAAGTAAAGAAAAAAAAAATATATATATATGATATACACACATAAATAAAAATAGGAAGGACACTAGAAATGGGCATTGCAAAGCCTGATAGAATATTTTCTAGCTCTGCTTCCAATGCTTGCTAGCCGTATGACCTTGAGTTACTAGAATAACCTCTGAGCTCTCTTTTGCAATTGTCAAAAGACAAGGCAAAGTGATTGGAACATTCAATTACCCAAAGATTCCCAGCATAGATCCTTGAGGAAATCAAGGTGCAGTAGCTGTAAAGTTTCTTCTTTTCCTTACTCTCTTCTTCCTCCTGTGTTAATGGGTAATAATCAGTATCATTCCTAAGTTGTTCTAAAATGTGACTGTAGGTATGGGGCTGTGTTTTAAAGCATATATACAAAAATAAAGCCAGGCCCATGGGAGATTCTGTGCGATGCGGTAATGGCAAAGCTGCTGGTAACATTTAGTGTATACTAAAGTCGTAATAGTGAAATCTCTTAGGATGATATCTCTTCAAGGCTTTCAGAAACCATTATTCTCCATAGGAGAGAAATGCTTTACACTCTTTGCCTTTAATGTGTCTCATTACACCTTTCAAACATATACATTTCATTACCCACTTCTATTAAAGCAACTCATTTTAACCTTCAAATATGTGCATCTCATTACATCTCCTTTAAGCATCTTTACATATTTCCATTCGTGAGTTTCATTAAAGCCTTCCCCTTGTATATCTTATTACTAAATTACTTTCATGTATGTTATTATAACCTATATTTCTCATTTCATTACTTAAACATGCACATCTCATTACACCTTTCTATTTATGCATCTCATTACACTCCTCAAGAATGTGTATCATATTACATCTTTCTCCTTTGCATATCGTTACATTTGTCCAATTATGCATTTCATTATGCCATTTTACTTCTGCATTTTATTATACTCTTTCTTTTATCCATGCCATTACATTACTTAAACATGGGTATCTAAGTGAGCCTCTTATGCATATCATTTTAGTCACTTCATATATCCTGTTTCCTTCTTGATGTGTCCTTTTACTCATGCATGTAAAATATAGGAATATTGGTCTGAAAGAGTGACAGAATTGCACATTTCATCTTGTTTATTACATTTTTAGAACATGCTGTGTTCTTGTTTAAGCTCTCCCTTGTACTTTTCGGTGAAATTATTTTTTTTAAAACCTGACATAAATTATCCTTGGTATATCAACTAAAAGACCACACAACCTCTTTCAAAGAACAATAGCTTCTCTTCAATGGCATTCTTGTCTCCCCATTATGTCTTCTCATGCTTTCTTCCAGTTAGTCCTACGTATTCACCCCTTAGCTATGTGCTGTTGTTACATACCTTTCCTTGATTCCTTTTCCTATTTTGATCATCTGACTCTTAGTAGGGCTCCAGTATTACCTGGTTATCATCTTCAGACTCCAATGGAATTTTCCTGGTTGTTTGTTTTTCTCACAGTTATTGTTTTTACTTTATACAAATATCTTCTTTCTGTGAGGCAATCGATGTCTTTGGATTAAATTAAGGAGTCAAATATATAACCAAATGATCTATGTGATACTTTACATAAATTCCTTTATTATCTTAGCAGTTTTGTTGTGGTGCTACTAAAGGCATAAAATTATTCAAACTTCAATGTTCATTATGCCCTAATTGCATGATTTTGTTGTGGCATAAACAGTTCTGTGCACATTCCTCACATGGATTATTTAATCAGATTTGTCATCAAGAAATCCATGATAATCTAAATATATAGTCAGTATTCTAAATTTTGAAATGTATATAAGGATACTCGCTAAGTATAGTTAGTTGCCCAATAATATTCATATAATGTCAATTCCTTAGCTCCAGCACACCCTTGATAGGGAAGCAAAATAGGATACTCAGGTCCAATTTAGCTTAAATTTACAGTGTGCTTGGTGAAAACTTCTCAAAAGTCCTAACGGCTTTGCGTCACTTAGTGTGGCATCAAAATCACTTGAATGTGGTTGTCACATAAACAAAAAGACATGGATAGATTTATAACCTAAGCAGAGAAAATCCTTTAGAATTCAGAATTGTTTTCACAGTTTTTAGGTTTTATTTTTCATGTTGACATGTGTTTCATTTAATAATACTGTGAGGCACACACACACACACACACATACACACACACACACACTTGTGCTCATGTGTGTAGTTTAGAAGGTCAATGGGAAACCCTGTGAATCAAAATTAAGAAAGTAGAAAATGTAACAAAGAAAGTTGAGGAGAAAATGTTATATGGATATCCATATCTAGAGGAGGAAGGTAGGTAAGGAGAGCTAGACAGAAGCTGTTATTGCTCCTGCCATGTACAAATAAGGAAGGGAGATATGTGACACTGTGTGGGGGACTATTTTAAGGTGTGTTACTTTTTTTATGTTGCATTTGTTTAACTCTGTGAAGCTGTATTACTGTGCTTGTCTAAAATATCTGATGGTCTAATAAAGACCAAAATGGCCAATGGTAAGGCAGGAGAAAAAATAGGCAGGGCTGGCAGTCAGGGAGAATAGATAAGAGAAGAAATCTGGGAGAAAAGGAAGAAGGAGCAAGAGAACAAAGAAAGGAGGTTGTCAGGGGCCAGCTACCCAGCCCCCCAGCCACCTAGCCACTGAGCTATACAGCTACACAGTCAGACATGGAGTAAGAAGGAAAGAAAAGGTATACAGAAATAGAGAAAAGTAAGAACCCAAAGGTAAAAGGTAGATGGGGATGATTTATAGCTAAGAAAAGATGGCTAGAAAAAAAGTCAAGCTAAGGCTGGGCATTTATAATTAAGAATGAGCTTCTGTGTGTGATTTATTTGGAAGCTGTGTGGCAGGCCCCCCTAAAGAGTCAAGTAAAGGAGAAGAAAAAAAATACCTACAACACTGGGCAATAGCTAGATACAAATAAATTTGACCAGATAGCAACTGTGATTGTCAAAAACTAAAGTACTTACCAGGATAGTAGAAATGAATATAGAAGTAAAGGAAAAATGCCTTTACTTCATTCCCCATCTTTGCCCAGGCAGTTTCTTTCATACCAGTTGGTTCTTTCAGCTGAAAATGGGGGGATGGTAAGGAGTACTCTTGTCACACATCCTGTAATAATTACAATTATTGTATTGTAATATACAATAAATGTATATATAGCCCCCATACCTTCTTTTCATGTTCTGTTTTAAATGTCCCAACCAATATCAATTCATAACTTCTACATTACTACTCAGCATTTTGCTTATATTCAAATTAGGTGTTATATCAATCTGCTTGCAAGCAAAGTTTCTCTAGCTGTTTACTGAAATTTACTAGCATTTATTTGTGGATGTTATTTTTTTCAACTTTCTAATGCTACCTGACCTCTATGAAGTCAGAGTCCTGCTGATGCTGTTTTTCCTGCTATATCTGCACACCCATATATCTGATACGAAGTAGTTGCTTTGTAGGACAAAATTGCAGTTAAGGAAGTAATGCAAAAACCAGATTTGGGATAATCAGATTCTAAGGAAGGCAGATAGGCACTGCATGGTACACCCAAATAAGGACCAGCATGGAACTTGTAATGTCAAAAATGAAAACAAGGACAGCAAAGGAAAATGAAGAAATTGCAAGAATCTGAAAATCATTCTAAGAGAGATAATGGTAACTGGGGATTCCCATAGATAATAATTGACATATGTCACAAAGTTAAAAAGTGGAACAATTTGAAGTCACTAGTATTAAATACTTAAGTTTTGATTCTCTGGTTTACATCCAAATATAAAAAAATTGTATATATTATTCATGTTGCAATGGACTATATATTTTTAAATTCATAAGTGCATGGCCTATATGTTTTTTAAATATTCTATTAAAAGTTTAATAAAGCTATAGCAAATAAGGTGATTTAATCTAACAGAAATTAGTTGTCTCATACAATTTGGATCTTGGATATCTGCAATCAAGCTTTCAAGAGGCTCATCCTCTTTGAGAATCTAGAAGACATTTGTTTTCTCTTCCTGCCTCATTATTCCTGGTTTGTCCCAAGGATTCTAGTCAGTCATTGCCATCTAGCACAGTCACATCGGCAGCCATCTTTATTTGCATGGTTTTCTTCCCCATGTGTATCTCTGTGGGTCATGTATTCGCATAAGAATAGCAGCCAATAGATTTGGAGCTCATTCTAATACAACCTGACCTCAATGTTGACCTGGTGAATGTCTGCAAAGAACCTATTTCCAAATAAAATGAAGACTTACGGGTAGAAGTGGATATTAGGTCAATGTCACTCAAAGCCATGTTAAAAACCAAAATAAACAAAAAGTAAAACAAAACAAAAACTAGCACAGTTTCTATAAAAATATTTTTAGAGAATTCGATTCAAAATTCCACTTAATAACTATGTTATGTGTACTATGACAAAAAAAAATTTCCACAACAAAAATCAGAGGGCGTAACTGGCATATCTATTCCCTTATGCTTTACAGACCACTGCCCTCAGTTCTAACAAGAGAGGCTTACATAAATATGAGCCAAGAGATGCTGTTGCCGGCCAAGCCAGAACCCACTCTGAGCTCCATGCTCACATTCTCTGTCCCCAACCTTCTCTCCAGAGTCTCCACATATATCTTAGTATGCTTCAAGCAGAGGTCTCTGTGTTGTCCATTCTTTAGTAAATTTAAAATAGTCTTCTCTTGAATCTTTGAACTTAATTGGGAATTACTTGCTCCATATTTTCCCATGGCTGTGTTGCCTATCTATTCTTGCCTATCTCAGTTGTCACGATACTATAAGGATTCTAAGACCATCTGAGTGTCTAATGAGTCTACAAGTACTACAATTTTGTACAGTTACTCAATGTATATAACACACTACAGCTTTTTAATCCTCCTCTTTTTCTTCCTAATTTTCTTCTCCCCTTCTTTTAAAATATTTGTTGTGTCATAAAGTGTCTATGGATGGGTGGAGGTGGATGGGTGTGTGTATTCATGAATGTACTTGCTATAAGTGGACATAGATTTAGGATTCCACTTGAACTTGGTTTAGAAGCAGTAGTGAGCCTCTCAAAGTGTATGATAAGAACAGAACTCTGATTTCTGCAAGTGCAGAAATTGTTCCTAACTGCCGAAGCCTTTCTCCATCACCTACTGCTCTTCTTCCTTCCTCTTCCTCCTACCTTCTTCTTTTCCTCTACTAGTCCTCCAACTCCTCTTCCTCTAGAGTCTCCTGCATCCTCTCCTCTCTCTTTCTCCCTCTTCTTTCCCTATCCTCCATCACTCCCTCTCCAAATCTTTATCTGATACTTATGCATTCTCTGTCCCTCTTACTCTATATGATTTCTAATAAGGCCAGCAATCTAGGTTTCCTGTTTCTATGCCTATCACAAACTTGCTGTTACCAAATGCATGTCATAGTACTTAAGATGAACATAAATTTGTGAATGAATGACAAGGAATAATGAATTTTTCTTAAAATTTAGTATTTATTGAACTTATTTTAAGAAAGTACTGTTAAATAGTCATTCATCAAGAAGTTCATATTTTACTTTTAATAATGAAAGTAATATAGAGCAATATAGATGTACTATAGTTTACATGCTTTGTTTTTACTAAAGAAACAATAGACAAAATAGATAATGATTTGAGTATGATATTGAAGAATTTTATTTGCTTCATTTGGTTTATAGTTTTAAATCTTACTTATAAAATGTGTACAGTTTGACGTTTTGGGTTGTGTTTTTAAGATTTTGTTGTGAGCAATGTTTGAAATCCTGAATTACTTGGAATGTTTTAGTAGTTGCTATGCACACACACATACACACATATAATTTTTTGAGAAACAGCTCTATATAACTCCTAGATATACTCAATAAGAATATAAATGTCAAAAAGGAACCTAGATCTCTTTATCTTAATATGTCCACCATCGCATACAACATCTAATGTAACTGCTTTATTTTTTAAAACAAATATTTATTAATTGACCACAAACAAAAATATTTAGTTGCAAGTAGAATTTTGAACATACAAAAATCAAATATTGTAATTAAAAAATTACAGACATAAGAAGGCTTAGTCCACCATGTAACCTTATTATTTTGTTTATAAATTAATTATATATCAAAATATTGCTGCACACTTCAATAATAACTAAAAAAAATCTGGAAAGCCTAAATTTGTAGGATTTTACAAATGGAAGTAGAATACAGTCTACTTATAGCATTTCAGTGCCTAGGTTAAAAAAAATTTTTTTTTTAAATTTGCCCAAATTCTCTGCACTCTAGTAATACCAATGCAAATTCATATGTATTTCTGCTTCTTAGAAGAAGAAAAAAAGCCTTTGGTTATGAGCAAATGAATTGAGAGTGTTCACTGAGGCCACACAATGGAGTTTATCTTATATGTGAGATACAGGGAAATATAAAGAGTCCTAGAAACAGTATATAGTAGTTGCCTATGTGACTTTAATATAAGAATACCATCTGACATTTCCTTCGAGATGGTTCCTAAAGATTCAATCAAAACCTGTATACTTAAAGTACATTAATAATTTACCACAGTAATGCATAAACAACGACAACCAATATACCCAACCAAGGAAGTCAGATACACCCTCGAAAACACAGGCAATAGATAACCCCTCAGCAGTAAACCCCAAAGAAAAGAAGTACACACACTACCGCCAAAAAATAACAGGAATGAACAATCACTGGTCATTAATATCTCTTAATATCAATGGACTTAATTCACCTCTAAAAAGACACAGGCTTACAGAATGGATAAGAAAGCAGGACCCATCTTTCTGCTGCATACAAGAAACACACCTCAAATACAAAGGCAGACACTACCTAAGAATAAAAGGCTGGGAAAAGACTTTCCAATCAAACTGTCTTAAGAAACAAGCGGGTGTAGCCATCTTGATATCCAACAAAATAGACTTCAAACTTAAATCAATCAAAAGAGATCAAGAAGGGCATTACATATTCATCACAGGAAAGATCCACCAAGATGAAGTCTCAATTCTGAACATTTATGCCCCAAACACAAGAGCACCCACATATGTAAAAGAAACATTACTAAAGCTTAAACCACATATAAAACCCCACACATTAATAGTGGGAGACTTCAACACCCCACTTTCACCACTAGACAGATCTCCCAAATCGAAACTTAACAGAGAAACACAATGGTTTTATTCATTTAAAATTGCATATGCGTAATCCATTAGTTTTTTTATATATTTGTGAACAAGCATGCCTACTTGTGAGAACATAAGTCAAATCATGCTCATTCTTTAAACCCTACTATCTAATGTAGCATGAGCCCAAAATATGAGATTCTGTTATGGATAGTGTCAACTGAACTCTCTGAAACAGTTACAAGACGTTCTATTTAAATGTTAATGTGAATATATATATATATATATATATATATGAATGTAGCCAATATAATTAATTCTAATAAAACTAAATATATATGAAAATGGAAGAAAAATTGGGAGTCTACTTCATAGACTTATATAAACTACTCCTTTAGTAATTAATATTTTTATTCCAAAAACAGAGACCAAACAGACTTAACAAAATAATGTTTGATTTAAATCATCCTACCACAAAATTCACAGCTGAAAGTATGGATTGATTAGTTTCATAAGTATTGGCAGCTAGTTACATTCACTCCTATGATTGTCTGTAACACAGTTTCTGAAGAGGAGAGGATAAAATTTTGCTATTCTCATGAAAAATTGAAAAATACCTGTAAAATAAAATGACAGCAAGAGTACTCATTTTTGGAACAAATATCTGTTGTATATGAGAGATAATCAAACTAATTCCCTCTATAGCTCACCTTCTCATAAATTATGTTAACAAAACTACAGCATCAATGCATGGGTAAAATACATGCTGTATTAGAAGGTGATTTGTGGACTAGAAATAAAAAAGAAACGGAGACTGGGAGAAGGAGTTTAGAAGACCCAAGCCAGACATCATGCTGAGTCTAAATTGGAGGTCTCTGTTTGGTCCTTCCTCTCAGAGCTCCTGGAGCCCTGGGAAAGATGAAGATGGGGGATTGTAGAAGCCTGAGGGGATCTAGGAAACCAGAAGAACATGACCCACTAAATAAACTAAGTAGGGCTCACAGGGGCTCACAATGATTGAAACAGGGCCTGCATAAATCTGCACCCGGGCACTGTGTGTATGTTAGGGCTGAAAGCTTGGTGTTTTGTGGGACTCTTAGCAATGGGAGTGGGGGTGGTCCTGACTCTTTGCCTGCCCCTGCGATCCCTTTCATCTTACTGGGTTGGCTCATCCTGCCTCGGAATGAGAGCCCGTGCCTTGTATTAGTTCATCCTGTTTGGCTGATATGGTTTGGAGGCTTGCTCTTTGCTGAAGGGAAATGGTAGTCATGGTGGGAGTGGATCTAGGGGAGAAGAGTGGCAGGGGCTCTGGGAGGAGGGGAGAAAGTGCTGGGGTCAGGATACGTTGTATAAGAGAAGGCTGTATTTTAAATCTTTAAAAAAGTGGAAGGAAAATAAAAAGACTCCTGAACAATAAAAAAATAAAATAAAACAGAGTATGATTTAAACAGTACAGACTTTGGGAAGAACATGAGATTTGAGTAAAGGCTTAAAGGACAGTAGTGAGGTTAAATAAAGAGAGGATAAAATGGAGAGATTCCTAATTTCATTTTAAGGAGAGCAAAGTTGAAAATTGAAGATCCTGTTACAGAAGGCTCTGTGGCTCTTCAATTAACTTCAACAGGGGGCCTAACAAAACTGATTTGTTTGGAATATCTTGACCATCTGAAAAATTAGGAAGTCCTCAGCACATTGAAAACAAAGACAATGGTCACCCTGCACAGATACCTATGACAGGGAGATCAGAATCCAAAAGAATAAAGGGTCAATGCTGGGAGGTCTGGGACAATTGTGGTATGTATTTTAGAACAGGGTGATAATGCTGTTTTTCACTAGGAATAAAAGAGGAAGTGGCTTAAGGATTCTAACGGAGTAAATATAATCTTAAGTGGTTTTTGAGGGTCATTTCTCAATAGAGTAAGAATGGAAACAGAGGCAGTCATTAGAAAGCTAAAAGTCTTCCTGTTGATAGCTGGTACATAGCCATGCTATATTGCTTGGGCTGACAAAATGACATACTGAAAACCAATCAATTCAAAAGGACATAAATGTATTGATGTATTATTGTCTTACTACTTTGGCAGCTTCAAATCTAAGATCACAAATCTAGTATGTCAATGTTCTGTCTAAGATCAAGAGGGAGCACCCCCCCCATCTCTCTCTCAAATTCTGGTAGTTTTCCAGCCTTCCTGGCTGATGACACAGACCTGTAATTATCCAGCTTTCCCTGACAATATACCCACTGTATATGTCATGTCTCTGCTTCAAAATTTCCACTTTTTATATAATCATTTTCATTTGGCATAAAATCACATTCTTACTTAGCTACTGGATAGTCAGAGTATCACTATATATTTTGTGCACAGGGGTATAATCAGTGCCACCATAATCAGACAAGTAATATTCAGATGATATTTTAAATGTAACATTAGCAAGATCTCCTTACTAATTAGATGTGGGAAGTGATCTATAGAAGATAAATACATAGTTCTTTATCCCGATAATCTAAACTTTGTTGTAATGTAAGTAGATTTATCACAACTCAAAGGCATGAATCATGTAAATTAGAAATGGGTATTTGAGAATTATGAACACACAGTCTTAAACTAGTAGATTAGGTAGCCAAGCTGTTCCCACTGTACAGAGGATATAAGAGTTGCATGATTTAAACTGAAGCTCACTCTACTAGAATATATCAAAGGGAAGAGAAAAATAGGAAGGACTGAATAATGCAATAGGAAGAAATTCCAGAAAGTTTTACATCTGTGAGACCACAGCCAAAGGAAAGGTATCAATGAATGTAGTAATTAACTGTGCCAAATGTGATGTCAAGGTGAGAAGTAAGGTGTGACTATTAGATTTTTCTACTTGGAAGGCATTGGTGACCCTGACAAGAGCAATTTCAATGGAACTATGGGCATGACCAGTCAGAGAAGAATTGAACGCAATGAATAAATATAACTGATTTGAAGAGTAGGATTACTGCAATGAAGTGGCAGCAACAGGCAGAGAGAGAGTGTGTTAAGATAAGAAAGTGTTTTAGTGTCCCCCAAATAAAATTATTCTGACTGTGCAAAATTACCAGTAACGAGCAAAGATTTAATGAGGGAACATTGCTGGAATCTTGGTCCTGAGCAGAAAGCAGATGTGATATCAAGTGCATATCCTAATGCTTTGCATGGGCACAGGAACTTTTGACTGCAGGTATGAAATTAGAGGACATGAGTACAATGGAAAAGATGGCCCCATGTGGCCATGGAACTATATAGAATTTTTCTTTAAGGTTGTCAGTGAAATGGAAACTACTCTCATTACATGAAAGAAGGCAAAATAATAAAATAAGATACTGGAATTTGAAAGTGGGAAAAGATTCAATGCCCCCTTTGAAAATTAGAACTGAAAAGGAGGGATGAGAGCTATGAGGCATTACTCTAGTTGAGAAAGACAGCTGCAGCAGAGGATCTGGTTGCATGTCTGATTGAGGTTGACCTAGAGTTTATCAGCTGCTCCTATAAAAAGAGACAAAGGCAGATTGGTGGAGATGAATTACCTATAAAGAGGCTATTTGGCTCCTAGGCTATTTTGGCCCATGTGAAGAAGGTGAGAATGCTTACCTCAACCTTGACAAAGAACAAATAACTTTGTGGGGAGAAAGGCTACACCATAAAGTGGAAGCCATAACTGTTGTATTTTACAATATAAATGGGATTGTCTTTCTCTACATCTTGTAACTGTGACAGATTGCTGAAAATACAGCTAGAATAATCATAAAGATTGATTACATAGATAAAAGAAAGTTCTAATTTATTTAGTTAGAACACTATCAGAAGTATACCCAATTGTTATATTCTCTGGCATGATGAGTCTAAGTATGGTCTTCCACTTCATCTCATATTTCTATATTGCAGTTGGCATTATGTCATCCCTAGTAACAAACACCTTATGGAAATATTGCCCTTGTTAGATAATGCATCAT
>CABHPQ010142187.1:0-20014 GCA_902168405.1 Peromyscus aztecus | reverse complement strand
TTTGCTCATAGTGTTTCATGATAGCAATAGTAACCCAAACTAAGACAACATCCTTTCAAAAAAAAACTGAAGCCAGAGTTACATTTAATGTGGGATGTTAATGTTTGTTTTGATGTTTTATATGATGCAGAGGGGAGCTTCCATTATAAGAATACTCAAGGCCTACTAAGGCCTCAAATAATCCTGAAAGCCCATTTCCACCCAGCTCATGTTAGGCCCCTCTGTCCTGTGGGTAGGGTAATTCTACCCGGTGGACAGTGAGGTGCTCTGTAAAGAGTCAATGGACTATTGCTGGACATATTAACTTGGCTGGCAGTGAGAATTTAGGCCCATCAATCTTTTCCTTTATTTCAATATGCAAATAATCCCTGAAAGATTATGGTAGATTTCAAATTGGTCTGGTACCTAGTAGACTGATGATGTTTTTGTTGTTGTTGTTGCTATTTTTTTTTCAAGAAAGGGTTTCTCTGTGTAGTTTTGGTGCTTGTCCTGGATCTCATTCTGTAGACCAGGCTGGCCTTGAACCCACAGAGATCCACCTGTCTCTGCCTCCCAAGTACTGGAATTAAAGGCGTGCACCACCACTGCCTGGCAATGATGTTTTAAAGATACATATATGTTCCATCCTTGCATGCAGTGGGAGAATGGACCTGGACAGAGGGCTAGGATTGAATTCAGAGTGAAGGATTTAGTTCAGAAATTAAAATGGGCGGGAAGTTTCAGAACACCATACCTACTGTGGTTTAAATAGTGAATATGTTTGAATACTTGGATCCCTAGCTGGTGGTGCTGTTTGGAAAAGTTAAACATTTAGGATGTGGAGTTTTGCTGAAAGAAATACTTTGCTGGGGGGCAGGCGTTGAGGTTTCATGTTGGGACCTGTTCCACCTAGTTTCAGACCAGTATATGGGTGCTAGTCCAACATGTCTCCAGATGAGCCAAATCCCATGGGCAGTCTCACTCTGCAAAGACCAGTGGACTTTGGGACAATGCAGAATACTGCTGGGACTGCATGGCCTGCATGGCCTGCATGGCCTGCATGCTCTCTTCTTTCTCATAATATTGATGATTCTCTTGGCGGTTTTAGTGTCATTTTGTCAATCATGCATGGAACAGATGTGATCATTCCTGGAAATCCCATTTTTCCTCAAATATTTCCCCCTAAAATTCTTTGGGAGTTGATGCTTCTTGGGTTTCTTGTCTGGGGATGCCAGCTGTCACTTCTGACCCTGGGAGCTGTTCTGATTCAGTGCTGACAGGCTCGGAGGCAGATCCCCCCCCCCCCCCATTTCTGTAAAGATGTTGGCGCACGCCTTTAATCCTAGCACTCGGGAGGCAGAGGCAGGCGGATCTTTGTGAGTTCAAGGCCAGCCTGGTCTACAAAGTGAGATCCAGGAAAGGCGCAAAGCTACACAGAGAAACCCTGTCTCGAAAAACCAAAAAAAAAAAAAAAGATGTTTTGAAGGAGATGGTTGTCAATCACCTTTTAGTTTTGTAAAGACAGGATGTACTTGACTCGATATTCAGCCAAGCTAGCAAAATGATAAATGCTGGTTTTGGTTTAAAGAGGTTTTGATGTAAACATTGGGGAAAAAAACATATTTGACATATTTTGCTGGGCATTAAGGTTGGAGGATAGGAAGAATTTGTTTGTTCGTATAGCAAAACATGCTTGTTTTGGTGTATAAATAAAGACAGTTGGAGCTGTTTGGGGCTGGCCACTTATGGGAAACTCACCTGTTGGTCGGACAGTTTATTTCTTCATGGGGACGCCCCTTCCCCATCTTAGGACCTGAACCCAGGCTGCTGTGGGACTGCGGCGGTTTCATACCCTGGACTTCACTTCCTCTTCTCTCTCTGCTTCCTGACTACCACTGAAATGTAACGCCCAGTTATGCCCCTGCCACAAGTCTTCCCCACCGCGATGTATCCCCTGAGGAACTGTAAGCCAAAATAAACAGTTTCTCCATTAAGAGGCTTTGTCAGCATTGTTTAATCACAACAGAGGCAAGACTAAGACAGCTGGATAAATGTCTCATCAACTAGTGAAAGGGCACACTGAAGATGATCTTACTAATTGGTAGATTATGTGACTCTTCCCAATTACCCTTCCGGTTCTTCATTCCCTTCCTTATGAGAGCATCGTCCATTACCACGCATTGTAATGTGACTTACAGAGGCCCGATTCTGCAAAATACCCTTCCGGCAGCATACCTACTTGGTCATGTGTCTTGCTTCTGCCAATGGACGTGCAATGATGCCACACCCAAGTATTAGCGTGATGGACAACAGTGGTCTAGGCTCCCTTCCTGCTACCCCAGCCTCAGAAGAACATTGTGTCCCCAATACACTAGTAACTGGAATGAGAAGGGACATGGAACAAAGCCATGGTATTGGGACCCCAGCTAACAGGCCAATGTGTGAATATAAATGTTTTCCGAGTCACTGAAGTGTAGGCATAGCCATAGGAAAGCTAAGTAATGTTGATTTTCATGGGGAATCCTCACCTTGGTGAGAAGACTATTCTCATAGTTTTTTTTTTATTGATGTAATTTGAAAAACAGTTTCATATCAAGTGGCAGTCCAGACAACCATCATACCGATTTATCCCAGAATAATATCCTGCACACTTTATGCTATAAAGCAGGCTTGAACAGAATTAGAGTTTTAATAAAAGGATAATCCTTGTGACACTTGTGTCACGGTGCCATGGGTCCCACGTCAGGATGCTGGGAGTGAGGTCATATAGGTACTTGAGGGGCCAATAAAGTTACTTATTGGTCCCTAACGACACCTTCTGGAATTTACTGATGTAGGCATTTTGCCTTTTCAATTACGAATGTGACATTTTCTTTTTTGCCAGTTTTGCTGGAGTTAGGGATTCTTTACAAGGTACTATCTGCACTTCATAAAAAAGTCAGTGTTAAATAAATCAGCTCATTTCCCAATGGCCCAATTTAGCACATTTATTCCTGCATAGTGTGATTCTGTCCTTTCTTCTTCGAGTTCTCAATAAAGCACCTTGACTCAGAAAAATATAATCATTCTGAACATTTCTGCATTATCCTAATATGTGTGCTTGTTCCTTAATTTATCTTACCATATATCTTTCATTTCACTCACCAAAAATGTCTTGCTTGCCTACTCCATGCCAAGTACCATGTTATCCCCAAGTACCATGTTATCCCCTTCATACATGAGGGAGAGCTAGAAAAATCACATCTTGTTCTCTTGGGTTTACCATCCTTACAAATTCTTCAGAAAACACACCTCCCCCCCTGGGTAGAGGGATCAGGAAGTGCTAAGGCTATGAGACAAGACTGAGCTTACAGCAAAGGTTGAGTCCAAAGCAGAATGTTGGTAGATGAGGCTCTGGGAATGAGTCTGGACCAGAGCTCCTGTGAGCCATAGTGTCTTAGTTACTGTTCTATTGTGCATTATCATCATGTCAGGGAACATGGTGGCAAAGGCGGTGCTGAAACAGTAGCTGTGAGTTACATCTTGAGAGAGAGAGAGAGAGGAGAGAGAGAGAGAGACTGGGCCTTGCATGGGGCTTTTGAAATCTCAAAGCCCACTTCCAGTGACATGCTTCCTCCAACAAGGCCACACCTACTCCCATAAGGCCACACCTCCTATTCCTTTCATAAATGCCATGCCTTGTCAACTAAGGATTCAAATATATGAATCTCTGGAGGCCATTCTTATTCAACCATGACACATACTAAGAAATTTAGATTTTTCTCTAAACATAATATGAAACTTAGAAAGGATTTATGCTTTAGAAAGATAATTCCAGTTGCTGGGTAAGGGATAGGCTAGGAGCAAGGAGGAGAAGCGAGATTTGGGGGTAGGGGATACTGGAAAGGGACAGGATGGCTTGGGCTGCATTGTGGGAAGGAGAAAATAGTCACATTCAGGATATAACTGGGATATAGAACTTGCTGACAAGTTGACTGCTGGGTGTGAGCCCCAAGAGTCTCCAGGGTGTCACCTCGGCATTTGGCTTGAATGGCTGGAAAAAGTGTGGTGTGATGTTGGCTGGCATGGCGAACAATAGCAAAGAAGTAGATTATTTGGACATGGGGAGGGAAATTACATGCCTTAGCGTGTGGAAATGTTCTAGAGGCAAATATTTGTAACTGGGGCTGCCACAGGACACAGGCTTGCTGCAGTGAAAGCTGTCTATCACCTTCCCTCTTGGGTTGTATACATCTAACATAGCCACCTAGACTCTGTAAGCCATTTGAATTTAAGACCAAGTAACTTTCAGAGAGAAAAAGACTATCTCAAAGGTCTTAGGCCATGATATCATCACAAAAGGGGAGAAATATAAATACTCAGAGAAGCATGTGTATTGTGCACGCATTGTGTGCATAGTGAACATTTATTATTTTCATTTTTATTGCCTGACTCACATCCTGGTGACTGTATCCAATTTCTTGCTAGTGTAGGAGTGGGCAAGATTTGTCTATTGACTAAATCTGACCTTCCTTATGACTTTGTAGATGATTTCATGACATATATCCACGCCTGTTTATTGATACATTACCCATGGCAGCTTCTAAGCTACAATGGCAGGGTTGAATAGGAAGACTTTATAGCCTCAAATGGCTACAATATGCATTACAGGACCAATTCATGAAACGATTGCCAATCCATGCTCTGCTGGGAGCAACATACCCCAACCTTCAAAGTTGACTCCACTCAAGAGCTTCAAAGGCTCACTTGGAACAAATTCTTCTCTATTCCCTTACCTGGGATGATTGATTAGTTCAGCATACTCATTCAGCTAAGCTTGTGCCGCTCATGAAAACTCAGGAATTTTGTTTGGAACTCTGGGATACACTTCTAGGTTTTCATGTATGTTCTGAGTTTAGAAGAATGTCTTGCTGGTCATGGTAGAAGCCTTCTTAGGATGGAAAGCCTCTCTTAGCTTCTAGATTGAAGTTACAAGGCAAGTTTCTGGAGAGAGACAGAGAGAAAGACAGCATGGTGACGTGTTTTAGTTCTTCTCTCTTCTCTGTTGAAGACAGCCCTTATGACTTCCATGCTAATTTACTCCTCTCCAATAAATATCTTCTTGTCAGCTCAATGATCACAACACACTAATTAAAAGAATATCAGAAGTAGATTTAAAAAAACAAGACGTAACTGTCTGTTGTTCACAAGAAGTCCCCTTTAAATGGGTTAAGTTCTACAGAACCGCTACAGGTCAAGCGCCGTGAAAGGGGTTTCTTCTGCATGCAGCTTTGTTAAGAAAAATAGAATCCTGTGCTCTGTTTATTTGAACATGACTGCTTTCCCTCACTGCCTTCCCGGACCTAGGGGTAATTTTTCTCTAGTTTTCACTGTGAAGACACGGTAGAGCTCCTGTGGGTAAAACTCCTTAAAGTGGTTTGGGAAGGTCAGGGGGTTCCTGGCTGTAGGACCACTGTTTATCTAGATGAGTTTCCAAAGCAGAGTTAAAAATATCTGCATGTGGGTGAGAGGGAAGCAGAAGCATCAAGAATAATGGAGAGTTTCCACCTGGGCAGCAAGTAGATTAATACTGCTATTAATAGACACACAGGATCACATGGGCACCCTAGTTTTGAGGGAAATTATGATGCTCAGTGTCAATGGGAATAAGACTAACAGTTTTTCTCTAAAATCAAGGATGAGTCACCTGAGCATGTTTCAACAAAATGACAACTAAAAGAAAAACACCCTCCACCCAAAAAACTCTTTTCACATAGCTGGTCTACAGACCTAGTTCTTTGCTAGATACACCCAATGATGTTTCCAGTCAATGAACTCCCAGTGGAGCCTTTTGGCTGTAGCTTCTGGCAATTGCAACTTCCAGGAGTTTCTTTCCAACAATGGTAACCAAGTGTTGCCATAGCAGTCCTTCCCAGGGGCTACTCCCATTGACCTACATCTTTACCAACAGTACCTCCTAGCAGCTCTCTGTTGTGGAACACTTCTCTAAAATGTCACCATTTGCTCCTGACTCCTGTGTCCCTGGAACATTAATAGACTCTGAAAGGCTTGACCATATAGCTCCTTTCCATAACATGAGCAGAAAACTTGCTTAGAGATGCTGGGCTTTCAGTTTGAAAGACTGAAAATGTAATTCTTCGTTACGGATTCTTCTACGTCAGTAGGTCTCAATCTGTGGATTGCAACTCCTTTGGGGGTGGAATGACCCTTTCACAGGGAGCACCTAAGACCATCAGAAAACACAGATACTTACATTATGATTCCTAACAATAGCAAAACTACAGTTATAAAGTAGCAATGACAATAATTTTATGGTTGGGGGTCACCATAACATGAGGAACTGTGTTAAAGGGTCGCAGCATTAGGAAGGTTGAGAATCACTGCTCTATATACTTGGCCAGCAAAGCAGTTTGTATCTGTGAGAGGTCACCAAGCAGTCATGTCTAGAACAGCGCAAGAGAAAAAAATATTACAATAGATAGAAAATGGACAACCTTGACAAAGAGTTTGAAAGTCGATCAGAACTACACAGATGAGTCAGAATGGGCATGTGTGGTGTTATTTCAGGGTCACATTTCTGGTTGCTTTTCTGACTTGTCTCTGTTGGTCACCTAGGCACCAGAGTCAAACCCAATGCCACACACTGAGTTCCTAAGGTCACACCAGAAAACTGGTCATTCTTTTTCCCAAATACCCCAAATTTAGGGAACTGTGGTGTTGGCCAATTCCCCCACATGACTCTCTTTCTCTCTCTCACCACATCCTGACATTGTGGCATCCATGTCAATAGTATTCTGGGAAACGCTCCAGACCTCCCAGAGCCCCTTAATATAAATATGTCAACTTGCCCAATAGCCCTGACTTAAAATTATGAACAGCATGAAATAATTTCTGCACTGAGATTCATCAGCCCAAATGATGGGTTAAGTTTAAAAACGCAAATAAAGGGCTGGTCAGATGGTTCACAGGGTAAAAGCACTGCATGACCTGAGTTCAATCCCAGGAACCTGTGGAGAAAGGAGAGAACTGACTTCTAAAATTTATTCTCTGACCTCCACACACATGCATGGCAGTCACATACCTGCATATAGACACTCATCCTCTACACACAGTGAACAAGTTAAGGTAAGCACTTTAAAACTACAAATAAGTAAAATAAAAAGCAGCCAATATTGTTGAGAGCACTTCCTAAGATCTTGAATTGAGTGTCATTTTCGGTGCTCGATGGCCCTCTCTGCAGAGGGTATAATAAATAAACACAAATCAAAGCTGACACACACTGAAAGAATTTAACTGGGGAGGAATTCAGATTGTGATGAAAAGGGAGTTTTGTCTGCTCACATCAAAAAATCCCCCTGGAATGACATAAAAGGATTTTTTTTAAATATGAAAACAATAGGAATTTATCTTTAATTTTTTTATGGTAGATGTTTCAGTTTTAGAGGACTTTAGTCACACACAGAATAGATCAGATGCACTGGATTTTAGAAATGAATACAAGTCAACATTGCTGAAAGTGGATGATGATTTTTAGGTTTGAAATATGGATCAAATTTTTCAGTACAAATTAGTCTTTAGATTCTTGTGCTACACGTGGTTTGTATTAGAACTGTCTTTATCTCCCAAGTTCAAATTGCGTTGTGTAGCACCCAACACACTGGTAGTTAAGTTGGAGTGCGTTGTACATTGCTTGTACAAGGATGATGGTAGCTCCAAAGTCACTTGAAAACACAGGGTGATGAATAAAGACAACCCTTAACCAATTTTCCTCAGGAACCTGCTTTTCATAACTTTGTCTTTATAACATCTTGGATGAAAAATGGAAGCGTTATAATGTTCTTTCTCACCAACCTTTGCAGAGGAAGGGTTTAGATGCTCTGTAAGTCATTCAAGCCCATTTACTTGTATAACAGTGTGTTTATATAGAATATTTTTAAATAATAAAGCACAGATGACTGAGAACACCACTTCTTTTGGCTCCTGCTCCAGGATGCTTCTAGCTTTTCTTTTGTTAGTTTTTGATACTTTTTTTTTTTAGCTAGATAAAAGCAAAGTAGATAAGAACCATTTTTGTTTTTAATAAAAATAATATCTTATATCAATTTTCCTACATCTACACATACATAATATATTGATAACTACCATTTCTAAAGTAGACTGTACACAGAAAGACACTATTTTCAGCATGGGACTCCAGAAACCTTAGAACCTTGCTGTATTCTATAATCAAATGAAGTCTTTTGAGTCCCTTGAGTAGAAACCAAATTAGAATTTTGTAGCTTCCATTCATTACTTCATTTTTGAATTCATGTTTTAAGGGACAGGACTGATAAGTGAATACAAAAATAAATGCTGAAAGGGTCAACGTGTTCTATAATATTTAAATAAGTGTTGGCATGAGTCCATCAGATATGTAACAGATATAACTTATCTGTAAGAGCATTGCATCTTGGGACTTTCTCAAAGGTGCTTCTGGGTAAAAGGTTTTACCCTCACTAAACGATACATTTGATTTTTCCATACATATAACACTGTAGTTAATTATGCTACTATAAAGCTTGTTATGTGTTCTATATGTTATCTTTTTTTTTTTTTTTTTTGGTTTTTCGAGACAGGGTTTCTCTGTGTAGCTTTGCGCCTTTCCTGGAGCTCACTTGGTAGCCCAGGCTGGCCTCGAACTCACAGAGATCCGCCTGGCTCTGCCTCCCGAGTGCTGGGATTAAAGGCGTGAGCCACCAACGCCCGGCTATATGTTATCTTTTAAGAAATCAGATAAAATATTAAAAATAGCTTATTTTCCTGACTAAAGAGTAATAGCTATGCTGAGGGTCACGTCTGAGTCTATGGTCCTGCTACAGCGGAGGTCTGTGATGAGGGTCTCATCTGAGTCTATGGTCCTGCTGCAGCGGAGGTCTATGATGATGTCCATGGCCTGTGTTACCACAGGAGGTCATAGGAACCATGCGTGTTGAAATCTGAGGAATGTGCTAAGCTGTCCAGCTCTTCATTGGCCCTAGAATAGCTGGTCCTGCCCCTCAGAGGAAAGCTGCTCCCCACCCCCCACTTCAGAAGAGATGCCCCATCTCTCACCACAGAAGTGGGAGAGATGACCCCAATGGCAAGGGCCTCCCGGAGAGCTGGCTCCACCTGTCACCTGAGGGGGGTCGTCCCAGAAGCTCAGATTAAGTAGCTCAGCTACCACCCAGACCCACATCCTGGGCCTTGAGTTGGCCCACCCTAACATCTACCCCATCTATGACCTGCTGGAGCACACAAAGGGACTGATCCTGCAGAATGATAGCCACAGGATCTCCATGACCTCTGTACAGCAGCTGGATATTCAAGAGGAGTGTTGGCGATGGTCCAGTGATGATGGTGTGCCAGAGGCCTTGAACCAGACCAATGACTCATTGCAATGAACATTTGTGGGTGAGGCTGATTGGACAAAAGGGTACACTACGTGACAGCTCCCAGTGCCACTCGGGTGAATGAAGGGGTGTTAGAGAGGCATGAAAGATGGAGGAGTAAGGTGTTCTCCGTTGTTGTTTGCTTTGTTTTGTTTTCAGTTAATTTTGGGAGGTGGTTTCCTTTTGGGATTGGGACACTGAAGTGGTGAGGGGCAGACATGGAGGAACAGGGAGGTGAGCAGGATTGGCATGCAAGTTGTGAAATTCCCAAAGAATCAATAAAGAATTATGTTATTTAAAAAAAGAGTAATAGCTGTTCTTTGTGGATAATTCAGAAAATACAAAGTGTAAAGTTGAAAAATCCCTCCAGATAATTCTTTTGAGTGTTATGGTAAAATTATTAAAAGTTCTTGGGTGCATTTATACAAAGTTAGGCTTTTTAAATAGAATGTATACATTTAACAATTAGGTTCAAGTTCTTTCATGTTCTGCCTCCAAAGTAGCTACAATTCTGACTTTCACCACTGTTGGTTAATTTTGCCTATTCAGGCTCATAGAGATGGAGTTATTTGGTTTATATGATTTTGTGCTTTTTTTTTTCTTCCTGAGATAACATAGTTCCTTTTCTGCCCTTGTATAGTATCCCACTGGATAAATGCCCTTATTCTATCTGTTCTCTTGTTAAGAGACACACACGTATTTTTTTTTCAGTCTGTGGATGAATAATAAAATTGCTTTGAAAATTTCGAACATGTCTTTTGTTCGTTTCTCTTACAGATATGTCAAGGAGTAAGTTTTATAGTGTCATGGGTATTATGGTGGGGTAGTTTGAATGTAATTGGCCCTCATCATTGGATAGGGAGTAGTGCTATTTGGAGGTGTGACTTTGTTGGAGTGGGTGTGGCCTTGTTAGAGGAAGTGTGTCACTGTGGGGGCGGGCTTTGAGGTTTCCTATGCTCAAAATACTGCCCAGTGTCTCAGTCGACTTCCTGTTGCCTGCAAGATGGAGGACTCTCAGCTACTCCAGCATGCTGCCAAGCTCCCGGTCATGAATGGTAATGGACTGAACCTTTGAAACTGTAAGCAAGCCACCCCAATTAAATATTTTCTTTATAAGAGTTGCTGTAGTCATGGTGTCTCTTCACAGCAGTAAAAACCCTAAGACATACGGTTAGCTTTTTTTTAATATTGGCATTGTTTTCCATGATATCATATTCATATAAATTATGTATGTTAACTTTGATAGCAAAATGGTGATAATATTGTTGAGTAATGCAAGTCTTAATAACTTTTACACTTATTTATTTAGATCCTATTTGCTACCCTACTGGTGAGTTTGAAAGATTCATTTATACACATATATCTTTTTTTGTTTTTCTAGGCAGGGTTTCTCTGTGTAGTCTTGGCTGTCCTGGAACTCACTCTGTAGACCAGGCTGGCCTTGAACTCACAAAGATCCACCTGCCTCTGCCTCCCAAGTGCTGGGATTAAAGGCGTACACCACCACTGCCTGGCTATTGATATTATTATATGTGTATGAGTGTTGCCTGCCATATGTCTATGCTATGTATATGTGTCTGGTATCTAAAGAGGCCAGAAGAGGGCATCAGATCCCTGGTACTGGGGTTGCAGATGATTGTGAGTTGCCATATAGGTGCTGGGAACTGAACCTGGGTCTTCTGTAAGTGCAGCGAGTTCTCTTAACCACCGAGTTATAATTCTAGCCCTCAAATGTGCACTCTTGAGATGTAATCCCCAGTGAATCACTGCCTTTCTTCCTGTCTTACCTCTGACTATTTTTTTTTTTTTTTTTTGGTTTTTCGACACAGGGTTTCTCTGTGTAGCTTTGTGCCTTTCCTGGAACTCGCTTGGGAGACCAGGCTGGCCTCGAACTCACAGAGATCCGCCTGGCTCTGCCTCCCGAGTGCTGGGATTAAAGGCGTACGCCACCACCGCCCGGCCCTCTGACTATTTTTTAAACATCTAATAGAGAAAATGGATCCACATGGCTTTTGGACTCTATATTTAGATTTGGAACTGAGTATTTTAAGAATGTTTTTTCTTTGTTTATTTTGTTCTTAGTCTTAGTAACAGTCTATATATAATTGGCATGATTCATGAGGTAGAGAATAGTTATATACTTGTGGAGGAAAGTGCATGGAAAGATGGGATAAGCAGAACACTGGACATTCCATGAATATATGAATTTCATAGAGGACGTGTGTGTTGGCCATACTTTTTGGTGCATAAGCTAATTAAGATATGCTAACTTGAACAGCTGAGCCATTTATTTATCTATTTATTTATTTATTTGTTTGTTTGCTTATTTATTTTTGTGAGCTGTTTATCAAAATCCAAAATCGTGGCAATCTCCAACAAATTTGTTATATTCTTTGTTATTTTTAAATGAGGAAATGAGATATATTTTTGTTTTCTATAACAAAATGTTTGCTTACTTCATAAATTTGTAAAACTACATTATAGATGATAAAAAGACACAAGTTTTCTTTAAACAGAACATCATGAAGTAATAGTATTAATTAAAAGATTTATTTTTTCAAAGATATTCCTAGGTTATTTCTGGGCTTGACCAATTAGGGGCTAATCTCTTCTGAGGTACTATATAAAACGTGTAGTATATTCCAAAAAATGACATCACAGAAATGTTCCTTGTGTGCTTTTAAAAAATTCAATTAGATTTTATTTTACTTTATGTACATGAGTATTTTGTCTACATTTTGTATGTATGTGTAACATGTGAATGCCTGGTGCCCTTGGAGTTCAGAAAAGGGCACTGGATCCCCAAACTGGAGTTACAGATGGCTCTGAGCCACCTTGTGGGTACTAAAAGTCAAACCCAAGTGATCTGGAAGATCAACCAGTCCTCTTAACCACTGAGACATCTTTCCAGCCTTAGTGCTTTCTTTCTTTCTTTTTTTTTTAAAGGGTAGGCTGGCGCAGTTTTGAGGCTGAATGTCTAAGGTTCAATGTTCTCATTGAGCCTCTGGTGCATGTCTTCTGACCACATTGCAGTATGGAGAATGGCATCTTGACAGGAATTTATGGTAAGAGGAAAGAATAGTGATGTGCTGAGGCCAGAAGCAAGAGGGATTCAAGGGGCAAGCTGCAGTTTTCCCTAGCAATTTATTCTTGTTGAACATAATAGGCGCCATGAGAAGCACATCCATCCATTTTGAACATGGGGGTCCTCAGTTACCTTTCCATCTCTCTCCCGGCTTCACCCTTTTTAACTTCTAATACTTCTACTTAGAATCAACTACTACCAGAAAGTCCTTGGCATTTGAGAGTCTACATTTCAAACTAAAATTTGGGCTTAGAGATTCTTTCTTGCTAAGTTCTTATTCTGTGGAAGCTTTTCCAGTGGGCAATATAGAGAGGTAGAGGGGTGTATATGTATGTGTGTGCGTGTGTGTACATGCATTTTTAAATTAAAAGAATTTTTACATGTATGAGTATTTGCTTGCATGAATGTATTGCAGGCAGGTGCCTGGTACCTGCGGAGGCCAGGAGAGGGCCTCTGATGCCCTGAACCTGGAATTACAGATGGTTGTGAGCAGCCACACGGGTGCAGGAAACTGAACTCAGGTCCTCAACAAGAGCAGTAAGCACTCCTAATGGCTGAGCTATCTCTGCAGCCCCCATGTGAACATTTTCAAGGGAACTCACTGATGCATGCAATTTCCAAGTCCAGGTCGGGAGAGAAGTTGTAGTTCACCACTTTTGTGAAATGACTATACATTAGACGTAATTTTTTTTTAAAAGGATGTGTTTTATTCATTGTGATTGACAAGTCCTTATGGTAACATCTCAAACATGTGTTTTTGGAGCTGGCTTATTAACACATTTCTTAAAAACAGTTCATGGGATCAGTATGCCTTTGAGTTCTTGTATGTTTTTAATGGTTTGACTGTGTACTCTATATATTGCTTTCATTTCTTTTTTTGATAGAAGTCTTTTACTGTGTTCATGGAATCCAGGACCTTTTCCTATAGCTGGATAACTCAGATCTTACTTAACAATAAGATCTTACTTACTACTTACTTATCTGCCCCATCGTTCCTTTTTCAGAAACACAGACACCACCCTCTATGGTTCTGGAATCTTTGTTTTCCACTATTGTGGACTGCTGAACCAAAGCAACTGAGTTTGAGACAAGTTTAATATTATTTCCTTGACAGATGAATCATCATTTTGGGTCCCCAGTTCAGTGTGATGGTGAGTGTTGGATGCCAACAGGACCAAGAGCCTATGGAGATAAGGACTTGAAGATTGTGACTTATATGTGATATGTTTGCATGACTAGTTGACAAAGGATAGACTTGTGGTGGCTAATCTTTTCAACTTGACAGAATCTGGAATCATCAAGGCAAGTGCCATAGTTAGTTTCAGCTGTCAACTTGGCATACCAGGGAAGCGGAAACCTCAACTGAGGAATGTCCTCCACTGAATTGGCCTGTGAGCATATCGGTAGGTGAATTTCTTTGATGGTTAATTGAGATAGGAGGGCTTTGACACTGTGGGTGGTACCATCCCTGGGCAGTGGGTCTGTATAGGAACCATAGATGAACAAGCCCAGAGATGCAAGCCAAGTAAATAATGTTCCCCCATGGTCTTTGCTTACGTTCCCGCCTCCAGGTGTCTGCCTTGAACTCATGATTTGGCTTCCCTTGATGATGGACCAGATACCATAAGCTCAAAGAAACCCTTCCCTTCCAATGCCATTTTTGGTTAGTGTTTTTATCATAGCAGCACAAAGAAAAGTGGAAGAAAAAGCCTCTCTGTATGTTTGAGAGAAGTTTTCTAGATTAGGTGAATTGAGATGCGAAGACTCACCTCAGTTGTGGGGCCGTACCCTTGCATGGGATGTGGTCCAGTCCTGGAGTGAATTAAAAACAAGAATGCTAGCTGAACACTCCAGCATTCATCTCTCTGCTTATTGACTGAGGATGCAATTTGACCAGCTACCTCAAGCTCCTGCCATCTCAACTTCCCCTCCATGATGGACTGTGTGTTGTTTTAACTTCGGTCCAGTGGCTGTGTCTTAACCTGCTGCTATTTCAGCCAGCAATTAAAGTGCAATGCCGCAGTAGTTACCGGCCTGTTTCTCTAGCAACAGCATGGCCACTCAGGCCGCAGCCTAGAGAGAATTCTGCTCCCACCCGCACCAGCCCTGTCTCTGCCGCTAAAGGTAGTTTTAACTAAACCTCTACCGTTCTAATTATGAATAAGACTTGAGATTGAAAGATAGGAGTGAAAACCTGCAAGCTCAGAGAGACTGAGTAGCAACTAGCTAACCCTCTCTCCTTGCTTGTGTCCATGGAACACCTGTGCTTCTACTTTACCAAATTGCACTACTCCATACCCCACCCTACTACTTCCTGTATCTCTCCATCTCTCCCGGATGACTTCTGAGGCTCTATGATTACTTCCTGTCAACTACTTGCTAAACCGCATCCTCCTGACCCAAGGTTAATTTTATTTAATTAATGCAAATGCAAACTCTGGGTTCACAGTGTGATTGACTCTCCCCCCAACAACTGTGTCCTTCAACTGGGAGCCAAAGTAAGCGCTTCCTTCCTTAAGTTGCATCTGCCAGGCATTTTGTTACAGCAGCCAAACAAGCACTTAAGACACTCAGTCTCCCACGTAGCTGGGATCACAGGCCCGTGCCACCTGGCCCAGCTTCCTATTTTTTAATCTCAATCTTCCTTCTGTTGCCCTGGCCGGCTCAATTTTGATTCCATTTTTAAGTGTGGGTGTTTTGTCTTGGAAAGCAGCCCTGAATGTAAGTTGTATTGGAGGGACCCAACCCCCCTACCCATGTCAGCATTGTTCTCAAACCGGCTGTAGTTCTAGCCAGCACTTGCGGGTTCCTCGTGAGCACTCTTGTTCTCAAAACATCACATGTCCCCTCCATTTTTCTCTTTTTTTCCCACGCCTGCTGACACAACTCAGGCCTTTGGGTGGTTGGTGATTTGTCTTCATTCCTATCTTGGGGTCAAGGGGTGTCTTGTCTCTTAATTTTATTACATGCTCCTCGTGGGAGTTTGGTTATGCAACTGACTTACTGTTTCTGTGTGCAGATTTGGAAAAGTCTCAAATTCTCTCTCATCCACTACAGCTTCTATTTTTTTTTTTTTCTCCAGAATCCTCCAACTCCTTTCAGGAGTTAGGCTGTTTACCATGGCTTTTTGTCTTTGCGACTGGGCATCCGTTGACGGAGAGGAAATGGGAGCTAGCAATGTACTGTTTATGTACGCTACGTTGTTTATTTAGGGTAATGGCTGCTGCTGCAAGCGTGGCCATATACCTATGAGGGTGCACCTTAAAAGTCCAGTGTTGTGACCAGAAATCTTTTCTCATGGGAAGTTTTTCGTTTGGGTTTGTGGTATGGGCACTGTTGATAGGATGTCTTTGCTTTCAGGTGTATTTTTGTCTCTCAGAGTGACTACAAGGTTGCTAATTACCCCAGGACAGGTTAGTCTGTCTGCAACCTTTTTTTTTTCCTTACTGGAATCCACAGCTATTTTCATCTTAGGAAAAGAAAATGGGTTTTTAGTTGCCTGTAGAGGGTTTGTAGTACACTCTTCGTTTCCCTGTTCAGTAGAAGCCAGGTATGTCCAATATCATTTCTACATCAGGGTTCTTGAAGAATTCAATTTTGTCACCTATAAGCAATTTGGTAATTAGGATACATTGATTATAAGGTCTGATACAGCCAAACATGTGGGGCAATAGTGTGGAGTCCTTTTAAAATGAAAATCATTTCTATTAATGTTAATGGATGGAAAACTGTCCTACCCTACCTTTTACATTTGTCATGCCAATAGGAAAACAGAATTGTGCATAATAAAACTTATTACTCGATTTCATTTTAATGTGTATGCTATTCTATACTTTCCATTTAACAGTGAGATCTTCAAGTTTGGAAACCGCTCTGGTCAGACATACAAGCTAATATATAAATATTTCACCCATGCAAGGCACACATGAATTTGTGATGTGGAAGATTAGAAATTAACTTCGAAGTCCAGAGGTACCAGTGTAGAAGGGACTGAGTGGAATGTCACAGGGCTTAGTGGAGGCTGGAGTCATCTACAGAGGACTGAATTTGAAGTGCTCCTTAAGCACTGTGTAGACATCTACAAACCCATGTGTATGGAACATGATGTGCGTATCTGTAATTCTATGACACTTGGCTCAGTGCAAAGGATGCTTACACAAAATTCTATTGATTCATAATATTACTATATCCCAAAGGTATTTGTCAACTCCCAAGTGAATTACCTTAAGATAAATATGAACTTCCCATTTACATTCAGGAAAACTCAAGAAATGTTTACAAGAATGAACAGTCAAGCCCTTTATATAAAAATATATATACTTTATTTTCAACTAGAAAGGTGCAAACATGTAACTTTTGGTCACACTCTCAACAAATAAACTGCCCAAAAAACAGTCATAGTCAAAGATGAAGCCAACACTTCCACATGGAAATCTGACCAGCTACCCTGAGCCAGCCACTTCTTAATAAAGGCCATTAGTTCACTGACAGTGAGGTTACCACATTTGCTACCAGAAATCTGACTTGCAAGACTTTGCTTCACCATCAGAATACCTTCTGCTCTGATAGACAATCACTAAGGCTATGATTTTCACTTCAGTATCTCCTTTGTTTTGAATCACAGACAAGCTTTTTATGTCTTACCTATGGTGCTCAGAATTTGAGGCTATCAGTTTAAAATACCAAAAGCATTTAAAACAAAAACAATGGGCACAAACAACTTTAAATTAACTTAGATAACTGTACAAATATATATATATATTTATATATATCCACAATATTTACAATATCAATAAAAAATCTGGCTTGTTACAGGCAAATTCACTTGCCACAAGCTGTCCAGTCTAATAGACAGGATTCCGACTCCTGACCACTGTCATTTGAATCAGAATGTCAGAGCTGAACCTGCTGTTCTCAGTTAGAGAACAGCTGGACTCAGCCTCATCTAGGAGGATACACAGCCCAGCTGTTGCTGGAGCAGGTCCGTCTGCAAGCATGCTATAATTTTCCTCCCCCAATTACACTCCAAACAGCAGCACATTGCTGCTTTTAAGATGACCTCAGATGGTACCATCCTTTCTCCTGGTATCTCCTTTGCTCTCGGAGACACACCTCAGTATACATTCTGGTGCTGTGCGCTAACGATAGTTCAACTGTCAAGTCTAAACTGTCTTCAAACCAGTGTCTAGGATCGGCAGACTGTTTATATGACAATGGCATGACGTTCTCACTTAGGTGGGAAGTTTTCACCCCCAGCAGTTAGAAACAGATTTAAATTAACGTGCTACCATCACGGTTTTTTTTTTTTTTTTTTTTACAGGAAAATGAGATGTAACTCAGTTCAAGTTATAGCCTAACAAGTTCATGTCCCTTACTCCCTGGCTTTAGGCCATGTCTCCATACATCTTCCTGTAGTACAGGGACTCAAAGATGTCATTGTCCCCAGGACAGTTGTAATGACAGGCACAGGTCTTGATGAACATCATGTTCTTTTTCATGATCTCGCCGTCGGGACATTTGAACTCCACTGGTAGGGTGGTGGTTCTGTGTGGTGTGCAGCATCGGCCATCGGTGCACACCCCACAGAATTTAGCCCGGTAGGTCTTCACGCTGCTGCAGCCAGACAGCTCAAACTTGACGGGCTTGGAGATTTTCGGGGTACGGATGCACTTTTTGCCCTTCTAAGGAAGACAAGAAGAGAAACAGCAATTACTACAAGGGGAGTGGACTTCCTCAACCCACTGTAGTCAGTCTAGCCCTCTGTCATCTGACTTGTGTTTATATTCTGAGTGGAGAGGCTGGGAGTTCCAGTTGCCAGTTTTCCAAAAATAGCCATAACCTCTTTTGGAGTGTCTTGAATTAACTAACTCTGTGTGGAGAATTTTGTAGTGGAAAACTGGTGGCTGCTATGCTATTACACAATCTCTCATTCCAGCTAGACAGCTCCCCGGCTAGATATTTTTGGAGATAACAGGCCTATAATAACAAGGGAGTCGAGACGCCTCACTTTGCTTCTCTTCACTATCATTCTGTGAAAATGAGTGGCTAGGGGCAGGATACGTACCTTAATATTCTCTTCCAGGTCAGCCTCACAAGGCCTGACCATGCAGAGGCGACTCTGCTTCTCCAGTCTGCAGAAGGCGTTGTCGTTGGTAACCCTGGTGGAGATGCCCATCCCACAGGTCTTGGAACAGGCACTCCACTCCGTGGTCTGGACCAGGCAATTGGCTCTCATCATAGTTGGGTCCGGGCCAAATGTGTCTTCCAGTCGGTAGGCTGTTGAGAGCAGAACACACGAACACAAGGTAAAACACCCAGATAGGACAGTTTTCCCCTTTGCTTGGTGTACTTGGGCCTTGGCCCTGAGTTGGGGGAGAATGAATCGTTGTAACTTAGAGGAAGAGAAACTCACCAGCCAGGGCAGGGCCAACCACCGTGCGATCCTTGGGCTCATCACACACCCACTCCTCACAGCATTTCCCGGGCAGCTTAACCCTTCTCGGGAAGGGGCAGTCAGGGCTGGGCAGGCGGACGTCCATGCTGCACAAGGGCACACAGCCCACGGCGCCGTCCAGGCAAGTGCATTGGTATTTGCAGCTGCTTTGGAAGGATTCACCGCTGCGGTACACCGACCCACCAAAGACACAGGGTGCACCATCTTTAGCTGCAGGAGAGCGAGAGAAAGATGTAAATGTCAGACAGAGGGTCCCAGAGATCAGAACAGCTGTAACACTATGCATGTCAAGGTAGTGAGCTAGGGTCCGGATTGCAGGGTGGGGAGCAGCTGGAAGCAGCTGCAGACAAGGACTTAGTTGAGCAATTCCCTTTTCTAGAGGGAATCATGCTGGGCTCGAGAGAGTGGTGGTCCAACACTAAGAGGGGGCTCCGTCTGGCCAGGGGGCTGGAGAGTTGGGGGCTGCGAATCTTACCGGTGCACACTCCGATCTTGCGGTTGGCCGGGGAGCCGAAGTCGCAGAAGAGGCCCTTGTGTGGGTCGCAGGGGTCACGCTCCGTGCACAGTTCTCCCAGCTGCTTGGCGCAGACGCGGCAGCAACCGCATCCGTCCAGCACCAGGCTGACACCGGCCGGGCAGCGAGGCGCCGGCTCGGTGCATTGGCACTGCGCACCGCAGTCCTGGCCGGCGGCGGGCTGCGGAGAGGAAGAGGAGGGCGGTCAGTCAGTCTGTGGCGATCGCAGCTGGCTCTGCCCTCCCTCCGTCCCTTCCGTCATTCCAGAAGCTTACCCGGCTGCAGAGGGCGAGGAGGAGCCCCAGAGCGAGGCTGATGGGACCCGCGACGGAGGCGATCATGGTCGGGGCGCGGCGGCGGGAGGACGCACAGCGGGGCGAAGAGGCGATGGACGAGGGGCGCGGCCGGAGCCTGGACACGGACTCTGGGCGGAGGTTGGTGTCTGGACGCTCCAGGCGGTGGCGTCTGGGGCTGTCGGCTGGGGCGGCTGCCGTCTGGAGGAGGTCGGTCTCCTGGGGTCGGAGCTGGAGTGGCTCTGTCTGCCTCTTCTTGGAGGGAAGAGTTGTGTGAGGCTG
>CABHPQ010142186.1:0-13874 GCA_902168405.1 Peromyscus aztecus | reverse complement strand
CATATTGGTTTAACTGAACAGGCTTTACAATCAAATATCTTTCTGTAGTTAAAAATCCCAAAGACAATATAATCCAGACTCTGTGTGTGATTTCCATCTTTATGTGGCTTATCTTTTTTTTTTTTTTTTTGGTTTTTTGAGACAGAGTTTCTCTGTGTAGCTTTGCTCCTTTCCTGGAACTCACTTGGTAGCCCAGGCTGGCCTCGAACTCACAGAGATCTACCTGCTTCTGCCTCTCAAGTGCTGGGATTAAAGGCGTGCGCCATCACCGCTTATCGTTTATATTACTTTTACTGTCTTTTTAAAGACTGTATTTTTTAAAACTACCTATTTCTTTATATAACTGCATATATTCCTTTTTCTCTCTCTTTTAAGCCTACATACATTTCTATATACACTGTAAACCATTTAGAATCTGAGTTACTGTGAATGTATTGCTTTAAGCTGCAGTGGTTAGTACTGAAGAGGCAGCCTTGGCTGCTGACTCTGCCCATCTCAGCTTTTCAACATGGCAGAGATAATTCTCTGCCAGCTCTGTGAGCCATGCTCTCTGCTGACTCTGGGAAGCAGTGGGTCTATGCCTCCACCCAACAGCAAGTAGCCCAAAAATCTCTTTTTTTTTTTGTACTAGTAAAAGCTAAATCCACCTCAGTGCCCTGCACAGCTTGGAGACACCTCTGTGTAACTTGGCAGGAATCCACCATGCTGTAGTTCAAGCCTGCACACCATGAACCTGCCATAGCATAGCTCATGGCTTGTCTGAGACACAACTAGGAAGCTGTTTTTAGTTCTGTTTTAGAATCTCTTATTAAGTTCTCTAAGGTTTTAGGTGGAAACTCTTACCACTATGTCTCAGTGCCATTTGTAGTTGTAATGTTTCTTGGGTCCCACCAAGCCCCCACAGTTAGGACAGATCTCTCTCACCTGCAGTCCCATGGCCCACTTATAAAATAATCACTCAGAAGCTTATATTAATTATAACTTCTCAGCCATTAGCTCAGGCTTATTTCTAGCTCTTACACTTAAATTAACCCATAATTCTTATCTCTGTTCAGCCACACTGCTTTTCTCAGTTATACCTTGTCATCTTGCTTCCTCTATGTCTGGTTCGCAACTCCTGACTCAGCCCTTCCTCCTCCCAGAATTCTCCTTCTCTGCTCACCCCATCTATACTTCCTACCTGGCTACTGGTCAATCAGCATTTTATTTATCAACCAATCAGAGCAATACATGTTCACAGCATACACAAAGATATCCCACAGAAAAGTTCAGTTAAAGCCTGAGTAAAAAGCCTCACCAACTAAATGGGTTGTGTGGAAAAGAGTATCAAGACTGAAAGAAAAAGAAGAATTGAATCACTTGATAAAGGGCAAAGATGAATTTTTTTAAAATATACACAGAACATGGGAGAGTTTGAGGATGCCATGAAAACACAAAAACTTTGAGTTATAGTCCTGGATGGAGAATACGCCACTAAACTGTAGAAAAATTTTTCAAATCTAGCAAAGATGATCAACAATGTACACACTCCCTACAGAACACCAAGTAACACAGCAACAAAGAAAAGTTGTGCTTGCTAGTTTTATGTTAACTTGACACAAGCTGAAGTTATCTAGGAGGAGGGAACCTCCACTGAGAAAATGCCTCTATATGAAATATAGGCAAGCCTGTGGAGCATTTTCTTAATAAGTGATTGATGGAAAAGGTCCAGTCCATTGTGGATGGTGCTATTCCTGGGATGATGGTCATTGGTTCTCTAACAAAGGCTGAGTAAGCCATGGCAAGCAAGACACTAAACAAAAGTCTTTCATGGCCTCTGTATCAACTCCTGCCTCCTGGTTGCTGTCCTGCTTGAGTTTCTGTCATGACTTCCTCTGGTGATGAACAGTGATGTGGAAGTATAAGCCAAATAAACGCTTTCCTCTTTAAGTTGACAGGAATCAATACCCATGTTTCAATAACTCTGCATCTTAATTGTATCAATTTTTCAATAAAAATACACAGACTAGGAGATTGAATTAATAGACAAGGTCTACCTTTCAAATGCCTCCAAGACATACCTCAATATCAAAGATAGTCATCTCCTCAGGACAAAGAGGTGGAAAAGAGTATTTAAAAAAATGGAAACTGTTACATTTTTATTAGCAAATATACCTAGCCAAAGTCTAAGAATTGTATCAGAAAATCACAAAACAATCTAGCATCTTCTGTTTTGTTTTTGGTACACACTAATTGTTCAAACTAGTGTACTTCATGTTAAGAATTCTGAAAATAATTTTAGAAAGTAAAAATATTTATCTTAAAGCCCAGATCAGTATTTGTTTCTGAAGAAACACGAGGTCTTCATTTACATATAAGGCATAAACACTATAAACTATAAACTTGGAATGTTCAAGTCATGTCACTGTGTAAATAAAAATTAATAAAAGTTATGAGTAAAAAGTTAAAGTAGGATAATTGTCATAAAATAATTATATGTAAATGGTAGAACTCTATATAAGGATAAGAATGAACTTAAAGCAAATATGTCAGGGAGCTAAAATCTAAATAGCAAATAAAACTTTTTTGTTTTGGGTAGACACAGTAATTATGTGGGTCTTCATTTCCTCAGGGGTCACTGGCCACCATGAGGGCAAAGGGAGCAGAAGCAGTGAGCAGGATTCAGATAGCCATGAGTATGATGGGAAGAACTTCCAGAAGTCAGCTTCAGAGAGACAGTTCGTTTTATTGTTCTAGGGGCAAAGTATATAAGGATTCTTAGGATTAATGGCAGGAAAGGCTGATTGGTCTTAACATAGCACCTAATTATCATATAGACAGAAGGAAAGAGCAAGACTTGTGTGCTGAGCCATACAGCATTTGCAAGGAACTCTCTGCAGGGTCATCCTCCAAATAAGGTTAGGCATCTGAGATTAGGGAGGGACACTTTCCTATTAAGATTAGACAGAGAAGAAAGCCCCTCTGAGAAAGGGAGTCCTCAAGTTTGCTCCAAGCTCAGAAAGTTATCCAGACATGGTGGACTATGACCTTAATAGGGAGGTTCTCCAACCTAATTATGTATCAGATATCCTAGAGAGAATTAGAATATACTATAAGTACCCAAATCACATTCTTTTGAATATTTTTTGCCACCAGCTGTAACAGGGAATGTCTTCTTTTCTATCCTAGTTTTTATTAATTAAATCTATTTACTTATTTTACATTCCAATTGCAGTTTCCCTTCCCTTCTCTCTTTCCATTCCCTCCCCCCACATCTGCTCTGCATCCTCTATACTCCTCCTCTGTTTCTGACCAAGAAGGGGCAGACTACCCATGGGTATCAACAAAGCATAGCATATCAAGGTACAGCAAGAATAAGCATCTCCCCTTGTATTAAGGTTGGGGAAAGCAGCCCATTATGAGAAATAGGTTCCCAAAAAGCAGCCAAAGTGTTAGGAACAGCCCCTGTTCCCACTATTTGGAGTCCCACAAGTACACCAACCTACACAACTGTCACATATATATAGAGGACCTAGGTAAGTCCCATGCAGACTCCTTGCTGTTGGTTCAGACTCTGTGAGTTCCTATGTGCTGTGGAATGTCGTTCTGTATGCTGTGAATGTGTGTTACTCTGACTGGTTGATAAATAAAATGCTGATTATTCAGTAGCAAGGCAGGAAGTATAGATAGGATAAGCAGACAAGGAGAATTCTGGGAAGAAGAAGGCTGAGTCAGGAGTCACCAGCCAGAAACAAAGGAAGCAAGATGTCAAGGCAGAATTAAGAAAAGGTACCAAGCCATGTAGCTAAACATAAATAAGAATTATGGGTTAATTTAAGTGTAAGAGCTAGTCAGTAATAAGCCTGAGCTAATGGTCAAGCAGTGTGAATTAATATAAGCCTCTGTGTGATTACTTGGGTCTGAGCAGCTGTGGACAAGACATGACACAGGAAAACTTCTGTGTAGAAATGGCACCCAACGTAGGGCAAGAGTTTCCACCTAAAACCTGAAACAGCTTAAAAAAATAAAAATAAAAAATAAAAGATTTTAAAACTGGGCTAAAAACAGCTTCCTAATTGCATCTCTCAGGCCAGTCACAGCCTGCGAGCTTGAGCTACAGTATGGCAGGTTTGTGGTATGTGGGCTTGACCTGCAACATGGTGGATTCCCATCACAGTACACAGAGGCATCTCCAAGCCACACAGTGTAGTGTGTGGTGGATTTAGCCTTTGCTAGTACAGACAAAAAAAAAGAAAAAAAAAAGGAAAGACAGAAAAGGTTTTGGGTTACACACTGCTGGATGGAAACATAGACCCACTGCTTCACAGAATCAGTGATGAGCATGGTTCCTCCAGAGCTGGCCGTAAACATAGTTCTGCCATGTTGGAAAGGTGAAGTGGGTGGAGTCAATAGCCAAGGCTGCTGCTTCTGTCCTACCTACTCTGCAGTTTATAGCAATAGATTCACAATAAAACAGATTTAGATGAACTAAACCTCTAAATGGTTTACAATGTGTATAAACATATACATAGGCTTGGAAGAGAGAGGACAGAATAGAAACTTTCTATTTCTTTATATATATATTATATATATATATATTATATATACAGTTATATAAAGAAATAGAAAGTTTTATAACATAAAGTCTTTAAAGAGAAAGTAAAAGTAATATAAAAAGCCACATAAAGATGTGAATCACACAGAGAGTCTGGATTATATTGTCTTTGGGATTTTTAACTGCAGAGTGACATTTGATTGTAAAAACTGCTGATAGAATCAATATGTATACTTTAAAAACACCTTGATTTCAAAATTTATGTGTAAGGATATGTTGCTTTGGAAAAAGAGGTTCTTCTTTTGTTTCCACAGGAGATGAGAACCTATGGATTGCTTCCAGGCTAATGTGATTTGATCAAAGAAAACCCCCTGAGAGGTCTCCAGATGATCCAACATCCAGAACAGCTTCAAGGCAACTGACTCAGAGAATACAACATCACAGACTACTCCAGTCAGGACTTGACCATAATTCTTAACTTTCTCAGAATCCCCATAAGAATACAGCACTCTCAATCAGCAGGAAATAGCCTAGAACACTGCACCCACCCACCCCCAAAAATGGATTATGGATGTTTGTATTTGTTAGAGATTGGTTACAAATTGTTATTAGTCATAGCCAATATCTTTCTAAAAGAAAAAGGGGATATATTATAGGTATGATAGGATGAAAAGGTAGATTATTGAATCTACTTTTAAAGAGTAGCTTGTTTTAAATTGCTATAGATTTTAGTTTATTACAAATTTAAAGTTAATTTTGTTATAATGTATCTATATTTCTACTCTTGTTTAAGGTATTATGTTTATGCAACTCATTTAAAATTGTAATGTATAATTAAGAAATACAGATTAATAATCAGTCATCTATGATAAGCACACTTATAGTCATGTTAGTTAAGTTTTCTAGGTATACAAAGATATATTTCAGTTAGATGGGTAGTCTTCAAACACTTGAAAGACTTACAGAATGTGGCATTTAAAATGTTTTAAAAACTTAGACTTTTCTGGACAATGAGACACGTCTGCTCCTGGCAGCACCAATTTACTTCAAAGAGGAAGATGGGCATTGAAGACGCTCCATATGGAGTTTATCTTCTTCTTGGCAAAAATAGTCATTTGGGCAAGAAACTGTTCTTGCCTGGACTGCTTGACAAAAATGTTGTATCGACTGGACATGCAGGACCCATAGGAAGGTGACCACTGAACTTTGCAAGCTAAGATAGTCCTTCAGGTTCCAGGTTCACAGAGGAGAAGCCTTAGACTCACAAATATAGGACAGATAGGATATCTTCTTTAATTTTACCAAATACAAATAGACTAAATACTATAACTATTATTCTTGCTTGATAACTGTTTTGTTATATGTAATTTTACCTTGTTAAAGTTAAAACCTTCCTTTTTGGTTAGACAGAAAAGGAGAAGTGATATGGAATGTCATTCTGTATGCTGTGAATGTGTGTTACTCTGACTGGTTGATAAATAAAATGCTGATTGGCCAGTAGCCAGTTAGGGAGTATAGGTGGGATAAGCAGACAAGGAGAATTCTGGGAAGAAGAAGGCTGAGTCAGAAGTCACCAATCAGACACAGAGAAGCAAGATGTCAAGGCAGAACTGAGAAAAGGTACCAAGTCATGTAGCTAAACATAGATAAGAATTATGGGTTAATTTAAATGTAAGAGCTAGTCAGTAATAAGCCTGAGCTAAAGGCCAAGCAGTTTTAATTAATATAAGCCTCTGTGTGATTACTTGGGTCTGAGAAGCTCCGGAATGGGTGAGACACAGGAAATCTTCTAACTACACCTATGTTCCCAGGCTAGATGCTCTGGGTTTTCTTGTTATGTCCTTGACCCCTCTGGCTTGTAAATCCTTCCTCCTTCTCTTTAGCTTCCCTGAGCTCAGCCTAATGTCTGGTTGTGGGTTTTGCATCTGTTTCCATAAGTCATTGGATGAAGCCTCTCTGATGACAATTTGGGTAGGCACCAATCTATCAGTATCTGTAGGTATCATTATGTTGACTATTTTTTTCTCCAGTCATATTTTGTTCTTTACCTAGGTCTCTGAGCCATCTAGACTCTGGGTTCTGGTACTCCAGGCAGTATCAGTGGTAGGCTCAATTTTGTGGTATGGGTCTCAGACTGGACAAGACTTTGGTTGGCCACTCCCATATTTTCTGCACCAACATTACCCCAGCATATCCCATATGTAAGACAAACTGGAGGCTGAAGGTTATGTGACTGGGTTGATATCAGAATTCTTCTACTAGAAGTCTTTCTGGGTCATAGAAAATGGCCAATTCAGGCTACTTATCCACTATTGCTAGGAGTCTTAACTGAAGTCGTCCTTCTTAGATTCCGGGGAGTTTCTCTTGCAGCAGGTTTCTACCTGACCCCAAAACGCCCCCCTCTCCGGTCATCTCTTTCATTCCTTTACTACCTCCATCCTTCCCCCGACCTGATCCTTCATCTTTCCATCTCCACTCATCCCAAGTCCACCCACAAAACAGGAAAATATATCAGAAGATGGAAAGATCTCCCAGGTTCACGGACTGATAGGATTTACATAGTAAAAATGGCCACCTTGCCGAAGGCAATCTAAAGATTTAATGCAATCCCCATTAAAATCCCAACACAATTCTTTACAGACCTTAGAAGAACAATGCTCAATTTCATTTGGAAAAACAAAAAAAAAAATCCAGGATAGCTAAAACTGTTCTGTACAATGAAAGAACTTCTGGAGGTATCACCATCCCTGATTTCAAGCTCTACTACAGAGCTATAGTAATAAAAAAAATTATTGGCATAAAAACAGACAAGAGGATCACTGTAATCAAATTGAAGACAAAGACATAAATCCATACAACAATGGACATCTTATTTTTGACAAAGAAGTCAAAATTTAAAAATGAAAAGAAGAAAACATCTTCAAAAAAGGGTACTGTTATAACTAAATGCTGGGATGTAGAAGAAGGCAAATATATCCATATCTATCGCCCTGCACAAAACTCAAGTTGAAGTGTATCACAGATCTCAACATAAATCCAGTTACATTGAACCTGATAGAAGAGAAAGTGGGAAATAGCCTTGAACACATTGGTACAGGAGACAACTTCCTGAACAGAACACCATTAACACAGAGACAAACAGAGACAATTAAGAGATGGTACTTCGTGAAACTGAAAAGCTTCTGCAAGGTAAAGGACACCGTCATTAGGACAAAATGGCAACCTTCAGGATAGGTAAAGATCTTCACCAATCCCACATCCGGCAGAGGGATGATTTCCAAAATATATAAAGAACTCAAGAAATCAGACATTAAAAAAACAAGTAATCCAATTAAAAAACATGGCACATATCTAAATAGAATTCTCAACAAAAGAATCTCATATGATGAAGGAACTCTTAAAGAAATGTTCAACTCTGACAGTCTTTCACCTGTTAGCATGGCTATGATCAAAAGCATGAATGACAGCTTATGCTGGAGAAGATGTGGAGCAAGGAACACTCCTCCATTGCTGGTGGAAGTGCAAATTTGTACAGCCACTTTGGAAATCAATATGGCAATTTCTCAGAAAAGTGGGAATAAATCTACCTCAATACCCAGCTATAAGACTTTTGGGCATATATCCAAAGGATGCACAATCATACCACAAAGATACTTGCTCAACTATGTTCATAACAGCTTTATTCATAATAACCAGAACCCGGAAGCAACCTAGATGCTCCTCAGCTGAAGAACAGATAAAGAAAATGTGGTAAATTTACATTATGGAGTATAACTCAGCTGTTAGAAACCATGACATCATGAAATTTGCAGACAAATGGATAGAACTATAAAAAAATCATCTTGAGTGAGGTAAACCAGACCCAGAAAAGCAAATATGCTATGTACTCACTTATAAGTGGCTTTTACGTGCAAAGTAAAGAATAACCATGTTACAATTCATAGATCCAAAGATGCTAAGTAACAGGAACGCTCAAGCCGTTGGGGGGCGGGATGCTTGGAAATCTCTGAGAAGGGGAAATAGATGGCATATCTTCTTATGTGTTACTTGATTTTGTGTGAGAGTTCTCTCTACTGAAGGTTGTTATTCTCACCTTCCACTGAAACCCTCAAGTCTTGCCATGTCTTGTAACAGTCATATGAAAAGTAGCTTTACATATGCGAAAACTCTGATGGAAGGAGCTGTGGGAGCACTGTTGGGGATGCAGGCTTGAAATAAATCATTTATATAGGATGCTCAAGGCCCTAGGTTTGATCCCTAGGTCTAGGAAAAATAAAAGATATGAAGGTATATATATTACTGACTCCATAAATACTCCACACTCTCTTGTGCCTAAATATAGGAGATGCCTAGTTTTTTTATTTTATAACTTCTATTTCTCATTAAAATATCTTTAAAAGGTACAATAAATAGATGTTAACTTCAATTTTTAGATGAATGAGCAAATTTGCAAAGATAACAAAGTGCATCACAAAGGTAAAACAGCAATATGAAGATATTTCTTTATGAAAATATTTCTGAACAAAGAAATCTTTAGTCATAATATTATTCAGAATCATATCTACTGAATATGGAACTGAGTGGAACATAGGGCATCTGACTGTATTTCATTATCTGTGTATGACATTTTAAATATTTGAAACTATTTTATAAATTCATTTAATTTTATTGTTTTATGTTTCTACCATACAAAATATATTAAGAGCATCTAAACAGAATAGGAGTTGATTTTGATTATGCATTGATCACTAATAAGACATTGTGAGTGCTGCTCTTTTGAAATTCTACTGTTTAACTATGGGACGATACACGTATGTAATAGCATAGAGAATTAGAAAACAACAATATCAATATGGTGT
Organism: Peromyscus aztecus; assembly: GCA_902168405.1. Lineage (NCBI taxonomy): Eukaryota > Metazoa > Chordata > Mammalia > Rodentia > Cricetidae > Peromyscus > Peromyscus aztecus. The sequence goes on along the minus strand of CABHPQ010142186.1, from coordinate 4,481 downwards.
TTTGTATAACTATCATGAACCTTAGTTTGTTATGATTATGCATTAAAATATACACTGAAGTAACACTGTACACACTGAGCAGGTTCAGCTTATGTCTTTAGAAAGAAATACATAAATACATAGACAAATACATAGATGCATATTACAACAATTAATGAAAAAAAAGCCATGAATTTGAATGAGAGCAAGAAGGGGTATATGAAAGAGGAGGGAAGGAGTAAAGGGAAGAGAAATTTTATAGTTATATTACAATCTCAAAAAATAAACAATTTACAAGACAAAAATACATTAGAATATGTTCCTTCAATAATATAATATTTTCAAATGGAAACTCCATTATTAATAATAATGATGAAAGAATTTTAATAGTTGTTGATGCTGAAACTAGTAATAGAGGTACAATAATTCTAATAAAATAGCCTCATGAATCTAAAGAACTGGTAGGAAAAAAACTTCTAAATATAGCTCAGTATTGAATAAAACATCTTTATTGCTACTTAAGTATGTCTATACATTATTCATTTATTCTCAGAAATTTTACACAAATATTCTATATTACCAAATTATATTTATGTGATTATAACCATATACTTTTTTACTGCTTAATATTAATACACACATAGAATACTCTAATAATTTTTAAATCTCTAAAATTAATGATTGACATAAAAATTATATGATGTTACTATGGTTATATTTCAGTTGTTTATGTTCATGTCCTTTTCAAATAAGTGTATTACAAAATCAGTTGTATATAATATGCTAAATTTCCAATATTTTTCCATAGTGTTTATTGCATACACAACATTTAGAAAATTCATAAAGTCAAACATAGGAGAATAACATTAAGAAAGTAAAAATGGATAATATAGAAATGTGTGTTAGTTAATTGTGGTGGTATTGTGTTCCCCAAAATACTGTGCATGCTAATAAACTTATCTGGGGTCAGAGAAGAGAACAGCCACAATATGAAACATAGAGGATAGGCAGTGGTAGCACATGCCTTTAATCCTAACATTCCAGAGGCAGAAATCCATCTGTTCAAGGATACAGCTAAGCATGGTGACGCACGCCTTTAATCCCAGGGAGTGATGGCAGAAAGCAGAAAGATATATAAGGCGTGAGGACCAGAAACTAGAAGCATTTGGCTGGTTAAGCTTTCAGGCTTTTAGCAGCAGTTCAGCTGAGATTCATTCTGGATGAGTATTCAGAGGCTTCCATTCTGAGGAAACAGGACCAGCTGAGGAATTGGCAAGGTGAGGTAGCTATGGCTTGTTCTGCTTCTCTGATCTTCCAGCATTCACCCCAATAACTGGTCCCAGGTTTGTTTTTATTAATAAGACACTTTAAGATTCGTGCTACAGTTAATCTTCTTCTAGAATGTGCAACATGATCTCCAATGTTTTAGGGACCTGACGTTTCCATATAGTTGGGTCTGCATATCAGGGACCAAAGCACAGAGAGAGAGGCCTGTCTCATTTTCATATCTCCCAGAATCAGGACACATGAATGGACTGAAGGAAAAGCCAGGGCAATCACCTGACAAAATAAAGTGAAAAGATTTTTCTCCAGTAACTCATACTTCCAGATTTGTATGAAAATAGACAAGAAAAAAATGGTGTATAACAGAAGAAAGGTAATCACGGTTTGCAAAGCTTTCATGTGGGCCATGGTGCCAGCATCTCTACATCCTTGGACATGCTGCTGCATCTTCTTCTGATGTGTACGCAGGGAGAAGATGAGCAGAAGAAAAGATGACAGGGACACACCAAACGGAACAGACAGGAAAATAACATGAACACTTAACACTTGCCTATAAATTTCTGCAGGGTTACGAGAACTGAAGCTGTAAGATATGTTTCTTTGAGATTCATTTATCCACACATCAATGTGCAAATTGACCAGTGAAATATGTAAAAACAAGAGGACCAGGGACACCAGCAGTGTCACTGAAACTGCCTTTTTAATTCTCCACTTTAAATAAAGAAAAAAAGAGTTAGAAAAATTGACTATCTTGAGAAAATAAAAGATACCGAGGCATGTAGCAAGCCAAATGCTGAAATGGTTGACTATTATCCATAGATTATTAATGCTTTTCATCATCCTTGCAGTCATCATTAAATCTGGGTTCAGTAAAAAGACTAATAAAACTATGTACAAAAACGAGAGCAGACAAATTCTGGAGGTTGCCAAAGCAGTGAGGATTTGATTAACTAATGAGATCTTTTTTCTCTTGACCCAGTTCATGCAGTTCACCAATGCCAAGAATCCATTTCCTAAATTTCCAATTATTAATTCCATGGTTAAGATGATCATAAGTGTGATTTGAAAGAAATCACATGTACTCTGCTGAAAATACTCCATTTTTATATGTTTAGTTTTGTTAACACATTCATTTGAAACACTAAATCTGTTTAAATGCATTTTTGAAGATTTGTGAGAATGTCTGAGTTGATTCTCATAGTGTACTTACTCTTAACTCTCCCACACACACTAACAAAGGAGTAAACATGGAGTTTGCCAATGATAGAGTCTGAAGCTCTTTCCAAGAAAATGGGTTTTCTCACGCAGATCAGGCAAGTCAGACCAGAACTGCTTTGCTCACACATAGCTCCTGTAGTATCTGTAGTATTTTCTAGTCAAATGATAAAGAAAATATTGAAATCTCAAATGGCAGTGTGTAAATAAAAAAAATAAAAACATTTGTTTTGTTGTTTTTCTACATTTGCCTTAGTCTACATATTTTGTTCTAATTGCGTTATGATCAAGAAGCTGTAAGAAATTTCAAATAGATACATTTGCACAAATACCCATAAATGTGTATTTATTGAGATCCAAGTTGCTTATTTCTTTTTCAATAATTTACTCATTTTTTAATATTTATTGAGCATTTAGTTCATACTTAGTTTTGTAACAATTGATCAGGCCATGATTATGCAATATTTTCCTTTATAGTTGATGAAGAATTGAAGTCAAATCTCCAGTAAACTCAGGACTACTATATCCATTCATGTAAAGTAGAAAACATTTATTCTGCTGTGAACAGTCACTGAGGAGGGTTAGCTCATCCATACTGCAAGATGCCTCCGTATTCAGTCTCTCCTTTGTCCAGCAGGACTGAGGCATCCACAGCACCAAAAACATTAAAGTTATAGCCTCTACCATCAATTCCCTCAAATATTTGCCTTGTTAACATCACTAATTGTCATCAAGACACATGAAGGATGTCATACATCTTGGTAGAGATGGAGAATGAGCATCATGGTATAGTTAGTCACAAATCAGTAACTAAAGAGTAATAAAGGGCCCATTTAAATTCAGGAACAATTGCTAAATATAGCAGAGAACTAAAAACCATAATGCTAAGAGACGGCAGAAAAAGACAAGCAGTATTTGAGTAGGGCCGGTAATAACTTCAGTCAATAAAGCAATACTGAGCAAATAGAAGGAATGTGACTCAATTGAAAACTTTCACAATTATTCATCATTTAGTGGTGAGACCTATGGATAAGGCATGGTAGGCTAATATGAGACATTTAAGAGAAAATATTTTAAGAATAGAAAAACACACATACCTTCTGTGTAGAGCCACAAAATCCCTGTGGCCTGGTCCCTTCCAGGTAGCAAACTGAAGAGAAACAAATGAAGAGAAACAAAGAGAAGTAAGGCAGGGGTGGAGCTGTGTGGGATGGGTGCTGAGAGTGAGACTTCACAAGCTTTCAAAAAAAAAAAAGAACCAGGACTTGGGTCTCCAGAAAGAATTACATTGACCTGCAAGGAGCTTTTCAGAGCCCTGAAAGCAAGTTTCATTCCGGATTGGAAAAGCTTTTGGTTCTATCTGTACAACAAACAGCTCCTGGTGAGAGTCTTTCCAGACAAGGCCAGCACATCATGTAGCATGATTCTAATGTTTCATTTACATTGGGGGGAAAAGTCAGTGTCCTGAGGAGAATGCCCTCATCCATTGCAAAGTGAGTGTTACATGTCAGTGTTATCTAGAACTTTGTATATTTTATTTTAATTCTTCATTTATGAACAGGTCTATTCACTGACTACACCAAATTGAAATGGTCAAAATAGATAAATCAACTACTATTGGGGGACAATCAATCATACTGTGAACTCCAAGTTAGCATTAGCATTAATTAAATACAATCAATGTTGGATCAGGAGACTGAGCTACCAACTAGTTGACAGAAAGTAATCTTAGAGTGTCAGAGGACATCTGGTAGAGAAAGATAGAGAAATGCACCAGAAGCAGTAGGGAGTTTCGAGTGGTGCTGCTTTTTTTTTTTTAAATTTTTGTGAGCAGAAGGATTGGGCTTTGGGGAGATGCCAGCAAGGAGAGAAGGTTAGCTAGTTGCTACTCAGCCTCTCTGAGCTAGCAGATTTTTGCCCCAGTCTTTGAATCTTGAGATTTATTTATAAACAGAACAATAGAGATTTAGTTAAGCTACCTTTAGTGGCAGCAGCAAAGTCAG
>CABHPQ010142185.1:0-22022 GCA_902168405.1 Peromyscus aztecus | reverse complement strand
TTTTTTTTTTTAAACAAGAACCTTAAATCTAACCTCCTTTGCTTAGACCTTTTCCTAACCCTTGATAACAACTTGTAACCAACCCCTCTAAACAATGAAAATTATCCCAGACCCAAAACCCATTAAAAAACCAAAAAACCACCCGTCCCACACCACCTCTTTGGGAATGTGGGCGTCGTATTCTCAAAATTGCTTCCAGCTGGGTATGGGCGAAGGTATCTTTATTCTGAAAAGAAAAATTTTAGGTTAATTGTCAAATTCTAGGAAAGGTAACTATATCCTTCGTTACTTCACCTACCAGCAAGATGGCCCAGCAAGCAAAGGCACTTGCCATCAAGTCTAATGATTTGCATTTGATCTCTTCACCCACATGGTGGAAGGTGAGTATCAACCCCCACAAGCTGTGTTTCGACCTCCATGTATGTGCAGTGGCAAACACATGCATGAACACACACACACACACACACACACACACACACACACGTAATTTAAAGTTTTAAAAATTAAATACCTCAATGCTGGGGAAACAGCTCATCAAGTAAGAACACTGTGCAAGCCTGAGACCTGAGTTCAATTCCCCAGTACTAGCTACAAAAGCTGGACTTCATTGTAAGTCCCTATAACACCAGCATTATAAGGGATGGAGACAGAGGGATGGCTGGAGTTGGAACGCTACTATCCTAGCTTCCAATTCAGTGCACACCCTGCATTCAAACATGTGTAAATGCGTATACACACATGAGCACATATTATACCTGCATACATATGTTAAAAAGAAAATACCTCCAAACATACATTTTGTGTAACAACTCTCTTCAAAATAAAACCATCCATCTTGGAAGTAAGCTCCTTAAGGCACAGGCTATTCTAGAGAAAGGAGGAACTGGGAAGCTTGTTCAGCTCTGGAAGCAAACAACTCAAAAGCTTCAGAAGTCTCTGAAATAGACAAGATTCACTAGACCTCTCCAGCTCCAAGGATATATCAGCAGCAAGGACTGCTTAGACAAGCTGAGCTGCCTAGAAGAGTCTCAGGCCAGCCAAGCTGCCTGGAAGAGACAGAGATCAGCTGAGATGCCTGGGAGACACTCAGAGCAACTGAGCTGCCTAGAAAAGGCACTCTCTACCCTGTTGAGCTGCCTGCAGGGTGTGCAGTGTACCACAGCTCTCCAGCTTTCATGAGCTGTCACCCATGCTGGGGTGGGTTTTGTTGGTACAGCTGTCTCTGAGTCATTTCTGCTCCCATATTCGTGTAAGTAACCCTAATAAAACTCATCCGTTCACCAAGTTGGATTTTGGTGTTGGCTGTACTTTGTTCTGTTGCTGGCTCCATATCTGTTCACATTTCCCCAGGAGCAGCATTACACAACAGAACATAACCTCAGTAGTAAGAATTCTATCCTGTCACAGTTCACAAGCTCTAAGCTGGCTGATGTCAATTCGCACCGTTCTAAAAGGAGACCCATCAATACAATGACACTGCTCTTTATTTTCAAAACTCTCATGGAGGCGAATCTGCATGCTCACACTTAATAGAGACGATACTTTGAAAACACATGGTGTAGACTGAGGGCACTATTAACACCACTCACAAAAGGGCATGATCGTGAAAGAACAGAACTAGAGAATCTCATTCGATACAGGTTCGTGTTCTACATAGGTCAAAACAAATTAAGTTTACCAGTCTGTGTATATGACTTTATTTAAGTTGTTTTCTTTTAATAGTCCCAGGTGAGAACACTGTCTGCCGCCAGACATAGAATCCGAGAGAAACCTTTCTTCCCTTTGAGAGGAAAACATGTTTGTGTGTCCTCAGTGTTTCTGAAGAAATGTGGAAGAATGTCCACACTAACAACCAACTCTTCAAATCCCCGGGCTCGAATTGGTGTCCCCAAACTAATTTCCACTGTATTATCACACTATCTCCCTGGAGTAAGCATGGGCCCTACAGGTTAATGCAGTCCCACAAGACCGCCCATGCTTTAGACTCCAATCTTCCGCATTCCAAGTTGTCCTGTATTTCTAACTGACGGGCTGCAAAGGAGGGGTTACTATGCCCTCCCTTCGTAACTGGACATTGATGACTGTGACTCATAACTCAGGGCAACACTCACCCTTATTTGTTTGTGGGAAGGTATGTCAAAAGGATCCAAGTGACTGGCAGATGGGTAGACACACAGGTATGGTCCAGCAGGGCTCCAAGTTCAGAAACGTCTCTGTGAAGACGAGGGTACTACCCTCCTGTGAGCCAGGGCCACGCCATTTTGCAAAGCTCCTTCATTTTGAATGATGACAATTCCCATGACCACAGCAGTCTGGGCTCCAGAACTAAAGTGACTTGGTTCTCTAAACTCTCAATCTCCCTGCCCCATGAGCCTCAGTCATGGCCACCATGAGAGATAGCTGTCACAATCTGACATTCTTTAACTGACTCACTGGATATTCTCAGCAATGGCAACTCTTGGCCAAAAGGAACTTTTCACCCTCCTTCCATACTCTCTACTTCTGTAACAACCTCAGTTTGTAGATAAATGTCAGGCTGGTTCTTACAGCAGCTCCTCAGGACGTTTTCTCCTAAAATAAAGGTATTAGCAAGTCACCCATTACTATCTGTCTTTCTTTCTTGCTGACTTTGTAACAGATGGATACATCCACTGAACCCAAAGCTCTCATGTTACTTAGGGGTTTTATGGAGACTTCCTTACATACATAACTGTTATGGTTTGGACTTTTACTGCTCTCCAAGTCTGTGTATTGGGGGCTTGGTTGCCTGCTTATGGTTCTCTTGGAACCTTTAGGGGGTGGGGCCTTGTGGTGGAAGGAAGTTCACTGGGGAGTAACCATGAAAAAGATAGCAAGACCCTGACTATCTCCACCTCTCTCTCCTTCAATCTCCCCCATTTCCCCAGCCACACGTCAGGGGGTAGGTGTTTTTTTGTTGTTGTTTTTTGTTTTTTGAGACAGAGTTTCTCCATGTAGTTTTGGTGCCTGTCCTGGATCTCGCTCAAGAGCTGGCCTCTAACTAACAGAGACCCGCCTGGCTTTGCTTCCCGAATGCTGGGATTAAAGGAGTGTGGCACTACCACCCGGCAAACGGGGCAGTTTTGCTCTACCTCACACTTCTCACTGTGTCAGTACGCTCCTGCACAGGCCAAAGAAAAACAGAACCAGAGCAATGGACTGAAATGCCCGAACCAAGAGCCAAACCAGATCTTTCCTCCATGTAAGCTGTTTCAAGAATTATGTCAGAGCAAGGAAGTCTCGAAGTCTGAGTAGCAAACAGTGGCTGATGAAATTATTGGCCACTGGTGACTGAACTCAGTCTCCAGTCTGTCTCTCCTCCCTTAAGATTAGGAGCCAGGCTGAAAGTTTCCATCCTTTCATCACACAGTTGGTTCCTCTGTCAACTGGACCCATCTTGAAGCTACCTGGATTTCGGCCACCTGTTAGCTCATTAATATACAAAAAGACACTGAGGATTGTAAGGCCCTTGGAAGCTCTTATGTCCGGCACTGGGAAATGAGTCCAAATATCTCAGCAGAATATACTCCTATCACACATTACTATGGAAATCACCAGGCTATTAGGAGCTTTGTGGTGGGAACAAGGTTTGGAGACTTAATATCTTATTGTATTACATTATATTTTTAACAAATAAACCTCACAAATCTCTCATTTTTAAAGATTTGTTTTGGCTTTAATTATGTGTATGAGTGTATGTGTTGGTGTGTGGGTATGTGCATGTGAGTGCAGCTGCCTGCAGAGGCCAGAAAATGGTATCAGGTTCCCTGTAGCTGGAGTTACAGGCAGTTGTGAGATGTTTAACACTGGTGCTGGGTGTTGAACACCAATGCAGTATGTGTTCTTAACCACTGAGCCATCTCTCCATCCCTAAATGTCATATTTCCATTTTCTTTTTTTTTTCTCCAAAGTACTTTTCTCCTTGTCTGCCATGTGTCCACAATATCACTTCAGGTGAGTGCGATGGCTAGTCTTGGTTGTCAGCTTGACCATATCTGGAACCAATTAAACCACAAGCTGCTTGGCACTCTGTGAGGGATTTTCTTAATCAGATTATTTGAAGCCGGAAGAACCGACTAAACGTTGGTGGCACCTTCTGGTGGCATCCCAGACAAAAGGACATGGAAGAAGGAAACTTTAGTTTGTTTGATTTATTGTTGCCTGATTGCTCTCACTCTTGCTGGCAACTCCATCTACTCTGTTGCTGTGGTGTTTCTTCACCAATCTTAGAACCTAATCCAGATTTCCATAGACTGAAGATCATCAGCTCTTCAGGAATCCTCCAGGCCTCCAGTGTCAGAACTGGACTGTTCAGACCTCTAGGCTTGGGAACTGAACCACTACAGGATTCTCAGCCTCTTAGCCAGGGTGAGGCACTCGTCCTTAGACAACCCGACCTCCATGCTGTAAACTGGTCTCCTAAGTCCCCCTTTGATATAACCATTCTCTCGGTTCTGTTCCTTTCGAGGCTCTCACGAGCACTTTTCCTTCCATGTTGTCTTCATTTGCTCAGCTTTCCAAAAGTCACTGTTGTAACCAGACCTCACCCAGTCTGTCACCACCGAAAGGCTGCTTTAGCTTTGCCCTCAGTGTGTGAAGCTGGAACTCCTCCCCACAGCCAACATGCACTTCTTCTGGCTGTAGTCACTGCACTGAAGTTGCATCTCTCGCCCTGTCTCTGGAAGTGGACGCAGTGTGGTACTCCTGGTCTTATTTGCTTGAAGCTGGTGTTGGTTCCTCACCATAGTCTCCAATCCAGGGCTTCATGGGCTCTCTTCTCCCAGTGTAGGCTCTTGGAGGAACCTGAGGCGTTGGGAGCTTATTTGTATAGAAGAGACAGCATTCATTCAATTTAAGGAACAAGTAATTCTGATCTTCCACAGTCTTCTATCTGGAGAAAATAAAAAGTCAGAACTCTTTAGACCATAATAACCACCACCAACAAAACAAACAAACAAAAAAGAATGAATTCCAAAGGAAGAACATTTGTTTGAAAATGTGGAAGTCATGTGACTTAACAAAGGAGATTTCAGTGGACTTGTGAAGGCAGGAATTTGATCTCAGGAACATGAGAGAGAAGAGGCCTGCCGTCAACCTCTGCTATAGTGAGGTGTGAGATAGAGATGCTTCCTGGATGGAAGATGGTTGGTCTTTCTTAGCATTGCTCACGATAGGAGATTTAGCATTCTGTATTCTAACGAGAAAACACTGATGAAAACTTTGGTGCCAAAGTATTTGAGATAAAAGCAGATAAGAAACAGAGTTTGTAGATGTAACCAACCGTCTTATTAAATAAGAAACACAGAGCCAAGGTAAAGATAAAAGCCCAAGAGGTCAGAGCTAGGAGCTTACCCGTGTGCTGCTGGCTAGCTTCTTCCGCCAAGAGACCTCTCCGAAAAGGAACTACTTCCTGTGCGTTCGTCCTTAAATAGAGTTCTGTTCTGCCTTCTCATTGGTCGTAAACCCAACTACGTGACTGTCTCGTCACTGCCTGTGTACAGACCTCCAGGTCTTCTACGGTTGGTATTGAGATCAAAGGCGTGTGTCTCCAATGTTGGCTGTATCCTTGAACACACAGAGATCTACCTAGTTCTGCTTACCAAGTGCTGGGATTAAAGGCGTGCACCACCACCGCCCTGGCTTTCCCTATGGTTTGCTAATAGCTCTGACCCCTAGGCAACTTTATTTATTAACATACAAATAAAATCACATTTCAGTACAAATAGAATACCACTATAAGAGTTTGGGCTATTGGCAAAAAGAGTGTGACTAAAAGTTTATTCTGAAGTCATTCTACAAAATAAATGCTAATAGTAAGAACGACCATGTGGAATTTTTTTACATTTTTACTAAGCACATTGTGTAACCAAGTACTCTGCAGTTTTATTTACTTTGTTGTTGAGACAACACCTAGATGAATATATAGAATATGTTTATTTGGTTATAACTTGTACAAATGAGGAAGTTGAGGCTTCCTGAGTTTGACTCAAATGAACCCTGTGGCTGTCCAAGTGCTGATTGTCCGATGGTGCACAGACTTCCATCCAGCAGCTTCCCTGCACATGCTTCTTCATGCTGGGCTCCTACCAGGGATGTGGTGACTGACAGGACATGGGAGAGCCTGCCTCACTGCCCTCTTTAGAAGCTTGCTTCATTATTTCCCATTTGGAATCACTACATTTTTTCCCATATTTAAAATCGTTAGCATTGTCGATGAAAGTGCTATTTCCACATACCAACCACTGCCTGGAAACAAAAGGTCCTTTGGTAATAAATCTGGTCTATTCAGGACAAATCCTAGCAAGCTGTGTTTAAGGTTATTTATATTTTCTCCATTTATACTTATTTGAGGATCACAAACAACTGTATATATGTTCACATTGCAATCTGCTTGGGAACATAAAAGTATGTTTTGTACCATTTTAAATCTTCTTTTATTTTCCCAAGACTTTGGTACACAAAAATGGTGCCCAATAGAGGAACATCTGTCTGCTCACAGGAAAGTGTTATAGAAAGCACAGACGCTTACTGTGTTCCCTTCTATCTGGGTCATGAAGTCCCCCTGGGAGCAAGAACTTCATTGCCATGAATGTTGACAAGAAAAGCCTTCCTTCTATTTTTAACACCAACAAGGGATAATCAATTGCTACACTTGAACAGTTCGTTAGCCTTTGTGCATCTGTGCCATGCAAGAGACCCTGATGACCTGAAGTGTACCCAATGGGAACATATCATATTAATTCTGAAAATATTTTATTTGCATTCATCTGGAATTTTAAAACTGAAAATGTGAAAAAAAACCCCTTTGCCTTTATTTCATTAATTATTCTTTTTACAATTTCTTTTGAAGATGGATTTACTTTATTCTATATGTATGCATGCCACACTGGCATGTATGTTTACACACTGTGTGCATGCAAACAGAGGCTACAGGTGCCCAAAGAGGCCAGCTGACCCTAAGTAGGTGCTGGGATCTTTGCCTAGACTCTCTGCAAAAGCAACAAGTGCTCCTAACCACAGAGCCAATCCTCCAATTCCCTAATTATTATTTATTTCTTTATTATTTTTTTTTGATACAAGGTTTCTCTGTGTGGCCCTGGCTATCCTGGAACTTGCTCTATAGACCAGGCTGGCCTCGAACTCAGAGGGATCCACCTGCCTCTGCCTCCTTGCTGGGATTAAAGGTGTATGCCACCACAGCCTGGCTCCTAATTATTTCTTCTATTATTATTTTTTATTGGGCCTCTTGTAGACCAGGCTAGCCCTGACCTCACTGTGTAGTTGAGACATCACTCAGAGCTTTTACATTTCTATTTAAGAAGATTGTATTAAGAAGATATTAACACAAACGTACAAAATAGTTTTACTTCATGGCTTATTTGACAATGTTATTCTAAAAAAAAAGAAGAATATTTTGTGTTTACAAAAATACCATCTCGTTTCACCAGTTTTCTCAAGGGCCTTTTCTGACCCAATAATTGTCAAGTTGTTCTCCCTGCCCGGCAATGACAGGATCTCACCACGTAGCTCTTGCTGTTCCAGACCTCAATTTGTAGACCAGGCTGGCCTCTATCCACCTCACAAAGCTCCTACTGCCTCTGCCTCTCCAGTGCTGGGATTATGGTGTCCACCACCACAATGCCCAGCCCTAACTGTTTTCTGAAGCACCTCTCACAACCGCCTTGTAGAAATCCTTTTCTCTTCTGCCTCCCTTTCCTGTCGCAGACACTGAAGCCTCGGCCTCTGGGCAAGTGTTCCGGCGCACCCAGCTCCGTGTTCCTCCATTTTAAACAGTCTAACACCCACAGGTCCCGACTTGTCTGTGCCTCTGCCTCTGACAGAACAGATCCTGTCAGAGATACCATGCCCATGAAAATCACGGAGCTGCAGTTTGCTGGCGCTTATTTGTACTGGATGTTCATGACCCCTGATCATGGAACAGGAAATGAACTATCAGGACACAACAAACTGTAAGCACAGAGAATGGACAGAAAGCAGGACATGTTATAACCATCATGCAGGGGTGTGTGTGTGTGTGTGTGTGCACGCGCGTGCGCACCTGTGTTCTGTTTGAAAAGGTATCATCTGTAATTCACCTGGAAAAATAAAACTGAAAATGTGAACAACTTAAAAATTCTTTAAAAATATTGTGTTTAATTAACCCGTTAAAAATTTTAGAAACAACAGGCGTGGTGGTGGTGGTGCACACCTTTGATCCCAGCACTCAGGAGGCAGAGGCAGGTGGATCTTTCTGAGTTTGAGGCCAACTTGGTCTACAGAGTGAGTTCTAGGACAGTCAGAACTGTTACACAGAGAAACCCTGTCTTTTTTTTTTCTTTGTTTTTGTTTTTTGGTTTTGGTTTTTCAAGACAGGGTTTCTCTGTGTAGTTTTGGTGCCTGTCCTGGATCTCGCTCTGTAGACCAGGCTGACCTCGAACTCACAGAGATCTGCCTGGCTCTGCCTCCCAGGTGCTGGGATTAAAGGTGTGCGCCACCACTGCCCTGCAAACCCTGTCTTAAAAAACAAAAAACAAAGCAAAACAAAAAACAAAAAAACAAAAAAAACAAGAAAAGAAATGATCCTCCTACCTCAGCCTCTTGATTGCTGAGATACCAAAAGGCCTACCTAGGCTACCTACCTCCAATAGTCTAGCCAGCAAACCGGACTGTGGCCCAGCCGGAACAGTATGTATGCTTGACACACAAATATCTCCACTCATCACCCATTCTGTGGTCACTTCATTTCCAACCACTTCCGCTCATGGTTACTTTACTTCCTTTTTAACTTTTTTCCAAGCTGGTATTTTCTGGCTGGCTTTGCTCGGTGATGAGACTCACACGGGATGCTGGGGTCAGATTTCAGTCTTACTTTACATCTTCAGAACCACAGTGTCAGGAGAGGACTCTGGAGATCCATATTGTTGATCAGCATCCTCCATGACTTAGCACCAGGCCACACTGCTTGAAGAGGAACCTGAGAAGTGCAGAGTATGTGTCAATCACAACTCAAGCACTGTGCTGTGTAGCTGTATTAGTTTTCTAGTGTGTGGGTGAAGGACCACACACTTAGTGGCTTGCAACAATACATATTGCTTGTCACAATCTCTGTGGGCCATGACTCCATGTCCCACAAACACGTATGGACACTGACATAGGGAACCTGGCTTCTCACTTGCTGTGAGTGAAAGCTGTCCTAGTCTCTCAGAGGTCATCCACAGTTCCTTCCCCGTGATCTCCTCCAACAGTCAGCTGACAGCCTGGTGCTTCTGGTCTGCTATGGTAGAACCACACATTATGGAACAGAGTCACAACAGTGACATCAGTTCTGCTGGGTATGTCAGGGGTCTCTAAAGGAACAGAACTGGTGGAATGGATGTATATGGTAAAAGGAAGTTAATTAAACTTGTTTACAGGACAGGGTCTGGGTAGTTGAACAATGGCTATCTTATGTGGAAAGGCTGAAAAAAATCATAGTTATTCAGCTCAGGAGGGTGGATATCTGGCAATGGAGTCCTAGAGGATTCCTGGAGAGTTGCTGGTCTTCAGTCCACGCTGGAATCCTAAGGAAGTGGGATTTAATATTGCCAGCAACAGGATAGATGACCTTTCAAAGGAGAATGAGGGAGAGCAGCAAAAAGGACTTTCCTTCTTCCACATCCTGTTTATATGGGATGCCATCAGATGCTGTGGCCTAGATTTAGGGTGGGCCTTTCTGCTTCAAATAATCTAAGAAAACCTCTGACAGTGGTGTCCCATAGCTTGGGTTTTAGTTGTTTCCAGATGTGGTCAAGTTGACAACCAAAATTAGCCACCTCATATTGGCTGGGGTTAAGTCACAGGTTCTGTCTATACGGAGTGAGAGGAGTTGCATAGGTCTGTCATTGGGACATCTCCATAACTGATAAAGACATGGAGGCTTAAGTCATTTTCTTGTGCAGATCCCAAGGTGGGAGAGGAAGTAAAGGAGGACATATTTCTTGCTTCCAAGGATTGAAGGAAATATTTCTTCTACCCCATATAGCTTCTCATCTTAAACAAAGATAACAGAAAAAGAGTTTGCATGAATATGTGTTGGGACCTGGAGGTGGGGAACAGTTTCCTCTAATATGTGGGTTCCATGGACAGAACTCAGATTGTCAGGCTTGGTGACAAGCGCATTTACCCACTGATCCATTTTGTCAGCCTTGCCTTTACCTTTTAATCATTATGCCTTGTTCTAAGCCAGAGACCTGTAAACATCTGTCGCAAATGATGGTAAAGATTTATGTTTCATAGACCATTTGCTCTTTGTTGCAATTGCTCATCTGACAATATAGCACACAATCAGCCAAGCCAAAAAAAAAAAAAAAAGAGCACACCCATGTCCCAGCTAACATCTATCTATAGACACTGACATGAGAATTGCACGTAAATTTCACATCACAAATTATTATTGTTGTTGTGGCTTTTTCACAACCCCTTAAAAGGGGCAAAAACAAAAAAAACAGAACAAAAAACCCTTAAAAGGGGCAAAAACAAAAAACAGAACAAAAAACCCCATTCTTAGCTCACAGGGCACACAGAAACAGATGGGGGGCTTGATGAGACTTCAGGCCACAGCTGACCAAGCCCGCTCTCAGTGGACAGCTGCTGCACACACAGCTGGCATTTACTATTTTTAAAATAGTAGCAACTGGGCCTGGAGAGATGGCTCAGCCACTGAGTACACTGGCTGCTCTTGCAGAGGAGCCAGGCTCAGTTCCTAGCGCTCACATGACAGCTCACAACCATCTGTAACTCCAGTCCCAGGGGATCTGACACCCTCTTCTGCCCTCTGCAGCCACTGAATGCATGTGTGCCCAGATATACACAGGCAAAACACCCATATACGTAAAAATAAAAAATGGAAAAATTAAATAAGATAACAATAACTTAGGAGTCATAATGAGAGCTGTTTCACGAAGCTGCTCTCTGAAGTAAAGGTGATGCCATGAATTCACTAGGCAGAAACACTTCCAAGTGATGAATGCCATGGTGGCCATAGGTGTGAGTGTGGGGTGCATGTGTGTGAGCACGCACACACGTAGGCCAGAGGTCAACCTTGGAGTTATTTCTCAGGAGACATTGTACTTGTTTTTTGAAATCTGACCTCTTGCTGGCCTGGAACTCTAAGCAGACGAATTCTCTAGTCTTCACCTACCCAGCACATACATGCCTAGCTCTGTGTGTGTGTGTGTGTGTGTGTGTGTGTGTGTGTGTGTGTGTGTGTGTGTTCTGGAGATTTAACTCAGCTCTGTGAGAAACAATAGTCCTCACTTCATAATAAGAGTTCTGGAGAAGCAGTTTTATTTACAACTTTGCAAGGCTGGAATGTCAGGGACACTGAGTACAGAGGACAGTTTCTAAACCTTTGCACCTGGCTCTTCTGCTTTTTATTTAAGAACCAGGAGGGTCCAATACTATACATTATCTAGGTCTTATCTTTCCCTCTGCTGTTTAGCATGCTTCTTTCTTAACAACAACAACAACAACAACAAAAACGTGTGTGGGTTCATTGCTACCAACTTATATCCTGTTTATTTTAAAACTTATCAGACAGATGACCTTACAGGTAAGCTTGGCTGTGAGTGATTTTCTACTCTAAATTTCTAGATTGTGTGTATGTGTGTGTTGGATAGCTGGGCTTGAAGGCATTAACAGGAGTCTAGTGTTTTATATTCAGCTGTAACTGGACCTAAGCTGGCTGGAGGCACCTTTGGGAGTGAGCTTCCAGATGTAATTTCTAACAGGTCCTTGTGCTTGCACAGCAAATATTTTACCTACTGTGGTCTCCTCAGTGCCATCAAGTCCTTTGTGATTGAGGCCCTGTTGTGAAGTTAACAACTCAGACATGACAAGGTGAACAAAAGAGGAGATCTCTTCTCTCAGCGTTGCCAGCTTTTTGGAGAGACATGTAGCTAATTAATAGCCACCTAGATACTAAAGTGCTAAGTGCTAAGGAGAAGAATAAAATTACAGGCCATGAGAGGGACAGGGAGAATTTACTATTGGTAGGAGGTCAAGAAATATGAAAATGACATTGCGTAGATGCCTGAAGGACATGGGATTGGGAGCCAGGCAGAGGCTAAGAAGAACATGTTGTAATTTGGAAACAGCAAATGCAAAGGCCCTGAAGCAAGAATCCACTAGTCTGGCTAGGGATCAACAGGAAGACTAAGCATAATGGGCATGATGAACAAGGGAGCTGAGGAAGAAGGAGCTGGAAATTGAGCATGGATCCCCGGGGCCCCTGGAAATCACTGTAAGGATGGGGTTCTGTTTCTGAATGGGGTACATAGTTTTGAAGAGCTCTGAGCAGAAAAATGGCATTGCCTAGTGTCTTAATTACTTTTCTATTGCTTTGATAAAACACCATGACAGAGGTAACTTACAGAAGGAAGGGTTTAATTGCGTTTACAATTCCTGAGGGTTAGAGTCCATGACAGCAGAACCAAAGCATACTGGCAGGAACAGCTAAAACCCAAAAACCACAAGCGGGAGGCAGAAAGTACAATGGAGCTGGAACGGGTCTTTTGAAACCTCAAAGTCTGTCCCAAGCGACACAACTCCTCCAACAAGACAATACCTCCCCAACTCTTTGCAGACAGTTCCACCAACTGGGGACCAAATAGTCAAGCATATGAGCCTATGGGGGCCATTCTCTTTAAACTAACACACTTCGCCGGAAATTAACCACTGGGAAAGGAGGACTGGGCCATAACAGGGAGATCCGTTGTTACTGTTTGTGGGGTCAAAGATTTCTTCCTGTGGGTTCTGGATCTGTGGTTAGAAGCCTGCTTCATGATGTTCTTCCCAAGCAGACCTTCATCAGCGTAAGCATGGAGTCTTTGATTGGGCACTGACATCCCAAAGCAAGAGATCCATGACAGCAAGCTTTGAATTTAACAGGGGAGCTCTCAGAGGAAGACAGACAGAGTGGGACACCATGTAGGGGACAGCCGCAGGCTAGCTGTGAGAATCACTGCACGAGGAGGTGCTGAGCTGTGCTGGCTCTGGTGACCTTTGGCTTATGGATGACGGCATGCATGTGAAAGGTTCTATGGGTTGGTCATGGGCAGGACCTTATTGAACTCAACTACAGCTCCAAAGAAAATTTCCCATTGTTGTCTGTATTTGTGTTAGGATTTGAGAACTTCAGTCACTTTGTCTCCACAGGGTCACACTCAAAACTATGCTCCTACTAAGTGAAACTGCAGAGCTACATTTGTTAAATGGTCTTTAAGAGGTGCCTAGTGGCTTGTCACCCAGAGCTGAAGTTTATTTAAGCACTGATATGAAACTTTGTGTGAAATCATCTTATTCTTTCTTCTTTTAAAAATATTTTCTTTTAAAAACTTAAAATTTTACTTGTATGAGTGTTGTGCCTGCATGTGTGTCTGTGTACCACATGTGTATTTGGGGCCTGAGGAGGCCAGAAGAGGGCATTGGATACTCTGGAACTAGAGTTATAGATGGTTGTTGCCATGTTCATGCTGGGAATCAAAGCAGGGTTCTCTGGAAAGAGCAGCCAATGCTCTCAAAAGCTTAGCTATCAGCCAGGCGGTGGTGGCGCACACCTTTAATCCCAGCACTCAGGAGGCAAAGGCAGGCAGATCTCTGTGAGTTCGAGGCCAGCCTAGTCTACAGAGTTAGTTCTAGGACAGCCAGGGCTACACAGAGAAAGCCTGTCTTGAAAATAAATTAAAAAAAAGAAAAAAGAAAAAAGCTGAGCCATCTCTTCAGCTTATCTGTTTATTATTGTTATTATTTAGACCTATTTTATGTATATGTGTATTTGCCTGAATATATGTGTGTGTGCACACATGTGCCTGCTTCTCACAAAGGTCAGAAGGGTTACAGATGGTTGTGAGTCACCACGTGGGTGCTGGGAGCCAAATCCAGGGCCTCTGTAAGAGCAACAAGTGTTCTTAGCCACAAATCCACCTCTCCAACTTTTCACTATTGTTATTATTGTTAATTACACTCTCTCTCTCTCTCTCTCTCTCTCTCTCTCTCTCTCTCTCTCTCTCTGTGTGTGTGTGTGTGTACATGAGCATAGACACAAATGTGGAAGTCAGAGGACAACTTTCTAGAATGTTCTCTCCTTCCACCATATGGTTCCCAGGGATCAAACTCAGGTTGTCAAATTTGGTGCCAAGTGCCTTTATCTGTTGAGCCATCTTGCTATCACTTTAATTTTTTTAAGATATTTATTTTTATTTTATGTGTATTTGTTTTAACTGCATGTATGTCTGTGCAGTGTTCACGCAGTGCCCAGGAAGGGCAGAAGAGGGTGTTGAACACTGTAGGACTAGAGTTACAGGTGGTTGTGAGCCACCATGTGGGTTCTGGGAGTTCAACCTGGGGCCTCCGAAAGAGGCCATCTCTCCATCCCTTAGCCAGCCACCCTTAATACAATTTGTTTCACATTTATTGTGTATATTTGCAAACATGTACAGCATATGTGTAGAGATCACAGGGCAATTTGTAGAGGTCAGTGCTCTCTTTCCATCATGCGGGTCCCTGGGATTAAGTTCCAAATTTGGTCATCCGGCTTGGCTTGACTTTGCTACCCTTTTTTCTTTTTTCTTCACGTGGAGCCACTTCTCCATTCCATTGAGTTCTGGGAATTCTGCCTCAGTACCACCAGGAGTCAAATGGGTTTGACTTATGTTCTGGGTGCACCAGCAAAATGGCTTTTAATGGAGTTGAGTTTTTTTTTTTTTTCAGTCTGTTTTCAGTATAGACAGGACTGCTGTGGGATGGTCTTTCTGTATTTGTGAATATGTGTTGCTACCATTGGTAATAAATAAAGCTGCTTTGGCCTATGGTAAGGTAGGATAAGAGCCAAGTGGGAAATCCAAGCAGAGATACAGGGAGAAGAAAGGCAGAGTCAGGGGACACTGTGAGCCACCGAGGTAGCAAAATGTAACAGAACACAGGTAAAGGCCACGAGACAAGTGGTGAAACACAGATTAATAAAAATGGGTTAATTTATGATGTTAGAGCTAGCCAGCAATAAGCCTGAGCCATAATCTCTGAGTGATTATTTTATAAGCTGCTGCAGGGTTAGGCGGGACACAGAAAAGCTTCCAATCACATAAGAGCCCTATGGACCTGAGTTCAGATTCTCCAGGATCCAATACAAAGGCAAGCACAAGTGGCATGTGCCTGGAGGCGCTGACCCGGGAGTAGTCAAAGGGAGCTGAGTTTGAGCATCTGAGCACTTAGGTAGAATACAGCCAGTGTATACAGGACACGTGCTGTCAGCACAGGCTGATGAGTTGGGTGTCATTTGGATGATATTAATTTGGAGGAGGAGATCAAAGTTCTGGACATGAGATGATTTGGACCAAGGAACACTGGCAGGGTCTTTTTAGTCCTTTGCCACTCCTGTTTTTAATCAGGTCCTTCCTCATACTCATATCTGATTACTGTAGTTGGAAATTTCTCTGGTCCCATCCAGCCCGATTATCCAGACAAATCTCTCCCACGGGCGGTCCCATAGCCGCTTACAAAATGATCACTCAGAGACTTAATAGTAATTACAAACTGTATGGCCTATGGCTCAAGCTTCTTGCTCGCTAGCTCTTATAACTTAACCTATTTCTATTAATCTGTGTATCACCACGTGTTCCGTGGCTTTACCTGTGTCCCATTACATGTTGCTCCATGCACGGTGGGCTGGCATCTTCCCGAATCTGCTCTTCTCGCTGTATCTCTGCTTGGATTTCCCACCTGCCTCTAAGCTGCCTTGCCATAGGTCAAGGCTGCTTTATTTATTAGCCAATGGGAGCAACACATATATTCACAGCGTACAGGAAGGCATCCACAGCAGATTACTGCTTTTGACAGTTGGAGGATCATTAAGTTAATGCTCTTTCTTCCCTTCTTCTTTGTTTTGCTTGCCCATGTGGATCATTGCTCTCACCATGCAAGTCACATGAGCTCCTGCATCATTGGGGGAAATGCTGCTTTTAACTGGCATTTAATGTTCTTTAACAATAGGAGGCTGCACTGAACTTTTGCGCAGTCTTATGTGCCTCATGTTTGAGTGGTGTGTGTGTGTGTGTGTGTGTGTGTGTGTGTGTGTGTGTCTGTGTGTATTCACATATGGGCAGAGGGTGCCAGAGGTCAATTTTGGGCGTCTTCCTCAACTCCAGCAAAATGACTTTTAATGGAGTTGAGGTCTTTTTCTGTCTGTTTGCTTATAGACAGGGTCCTTTGAAGCCCCATTCTGGCCTTGAACTCAGTATGTACTTGAACTTCTAAGTGGGCAGTTTGCCTGATGAGCTAAACCTAGCACAACTGTGAACTTACTATTCTCCTGCCTCCACCTCCAGAGTTTTGAACTTAACCACCATGCCCAGTTTTCTGCATTGCAGGGGACTGAACCCAGCACTTCATGACTTATTTCTTTACATTTATTACTTACTTAGTCATGATTATTTTTTGTGTGAGTTTGTGGGTGTGTGTGTCATGCGTGCCGAAGCCAGAGAACAGCTTGTGGCAGTTGCTTCTCTCCTATCATGTGGACAATGGGGATTGAACTCATATCTTCAGGTCTGGCAGCAAACTGTCTTTAGTTATTGGAACCCTCCACTTTAGATTTTTTTTTTCCGAGACAGAGTTTCTCTGTATAGCTTTGTGCCTCTCCTGGAACTCACTCTGTAGCCCAGGCTGGCCTCGAACTCACAGAGATCTGCTTACCTCTGCCTCCCGAGTGCTGGGATTAAAGGCGTGCGCCACCACCGCCTGGCCACTTTAGATTTTGAAAGGTCCATTCAGCTAAATTGGGTGGCTAGTGAACTCTAGGGATCACTTGTTTCTGTCCTCCAGTGCCACAGTGTACTCTAGAACTGTCTTTTATGGGGTGCTTACTCACTGAGCCATCTCCCTATCCCCTTTTCCCTATGAAACAGGGTCTTATGCAGATCAGGTTGGCCTCAAACTCTGCATGTAGTTGAGAACAATCTTTGCCTGCATGCTTATTTCTATGTGCCTTGCATGTATATCTGTGTGAGGGTGCCAGATCCTCTGGAACTGGAGTTACAGATAGTTGTGAGCAGCTGTGTGGGTGCTGGGAATTGAATCCAGGTCCTGTGAAAGAACAGTCAGTTCTTTTAACTGCTGAACCATCTCTCCACGCCCTGACAATCTTGAACTTCTGTTCCCGACTCCTTCTTTTGAGTTCTGGGATTATAAGTATGTGCCATTATGCCTGGTTTATGCAGAACTGTGGAGCAAATCTCGGCAGGGCTTTGTACATGCTGGGCAAGCACTCTGACAGTTGAGCTCCAAGCTCAGCCCCATCCTTGCCTAGTATACTCTGTACTGCTGTGCAATTTGCATGTCAGGATGAAGCCTGTCACCTACCCCTCCATATTCAGTCACTCACACACCCATCATCCTTGTGAAAAGAGTTCAATCCATTTGTGAGTCTCCTCTTTGACATTACATTGTGGTCTTGGCTGCTAGTGGACCTGAACTCCAGAGCTATGCTGTCCAATATGGCATACACTGACCACAGGCAGCCATTGAGCTCTGGAAATGTGCCTGGTCCAAATTGAGCTGTGCCACGAACATCAGTCACACACAGGATCAAAGTGATCTAGCCAAGAAATATGAATACACAGGCTTATTAAATTGTGCACGTGAAACTGTAGCACTTTCGAGGCTGAGTGAGGAGGATTGCAAGTTTGAGGCACCCTGGGGATCCTTTAGACTATAAAGAAAGACCCCATCTCATTAGTGTTTCTATATATTGAAATGGCAATATGTATTATCTTTGGTTAAATAAACTACATTGTTACAATTCATTTCATTACTTGTCACTTGTTACTCTTACTACAAAAATATGGTTACAGTATATTTCTCTTGGATGAAGTTAGAAGGCCTGTTTCCTTCTATGTTGGAGAGAGTGAGTTCCTTTGGTATCACTATGGTTGCTACTATGTAGCAGGTAGCCATATTTCAGCTGCTCTTCATTTCTGAAATCTTTAGCAGACTGAGCGCCTCTTGAGGAAGAACCTTATAAAGGTGTAGTTTAGGACTTGATATAAAACACGTTGCTATTCAATGAATGTAATAGATCTGTCAGTCCCAGTGGGAGGCCAGGCATATGGCACTGTAAATGTTTTTTTGGATATGTAATCTAAGAGTAAGCCCTGCATGTGTGTGAAATGCCTTGGAGATAATAATCTTCACAGGATGACTACATTTCAAAAACCATTCACACTCTGTCTTTATTCTTTATGTGTGTTTATGTATGGAGGCACACATGTGAGTGTGTGCATGTGCATGTAGAGGCCAGATCAGCTCTGGGAGTCATTCCTCAGGTGCTGTCCATATTTTTTGTTTGTTTGTTTGTTTGAGACAAGCACTCTCCAAGTAGGTCAGTGAGACCCAGAGATCCACCTGTCTCCTCCTCCCCATCACTGAGATTAGGCTCTGGGATTACAAATACACCACAAAATCTGGATTCACTCCCCACCCCCAGGTTTCTGGGAACTGAACTGAGCCATCTTCCCATCCCCCACCTCCCTTGTTTTCAGTGATTAACTTTCTAAGGGTGAGCTGCTTGGTACAATGATTTTCCTACACATATGGAGTGCGTGAGTGCAGCTAGATAGAACTGAAGTTATATTCTGTGTGGTCACATGTGCCCACCTGCACATAGGCACAAAGCCCAGATAAACCCTAATTAATTCTCAGAACCCTCTGGGGTATTTATAACCAACTGAATCAATTAACTATGAAACAGAAATACAGACAAAGTCCGTGATTATTTTTTAACTAGAAACTCTAGAATTTAAATAAGTAAACCCATTTTAAGATATTTACACAACATTTGACCCCTAACTTTGGTAATTTTGCTTCTTAAAGAGACTGGATTGCTTTAATGCTTACCTCAGACTAGAAGCTATTTGCTAAGCTGAATATTTTATTGACATGAAGGTGGCTTGGCTATGATCCATCTTTATGGTTAGATGTTATTTGAGGACTACAGTGGTGAAAATAAATTAATTATTTGTCATAGAATTTTATGAAGTTTTTTAAAGACAGAAAAAGATCTGGCATTTGAAATTACAAAGCATCGATTTTCATCAATTTTTAATATGAAGAGATTTATATATAGGTAATATATATATACATATATGTATATATATATATATATATATATATATATATATATGGGAATAAGGATATAGCTGAGTTGGTAGCATGCTTAGTCAGAATGCATGAAGTCCTAAATTCTATCACTAGCATTTCTTAAATCAAGGGTGGTGGCACCTGCTTATAATCCAGCATTCTGGAGGTAGTGGAAGGGGATTCAGAAGTTCAAGGTGACCCTCAACTACATAGTAAGTTAGAGGTTAGTCTGGGACATGATAAACTCTATCTAAAAGGAAAAAATATTACTCAATACAAGTACTCAATATGGCTGGGCCAGGATCTGAATGGAAAGTCGGCTCATGATCTACTGCTGAACCTAATTCATGAGAGTTAATTCCATCTGTAGGTACTGAGGCTGCCACAGGCAAAGCTCTGAAGATGTTGCAGAACTATGCAGGTGAGTTACCAAAAGGTTAGAATGTGATAAATATTCCAGGAATTACATTTTAAGATGCTACCACATTTCAAGACTTCACGTTGAAGGTGTGAGCACAGTATTTATGGCTGTACTAGGGAAGGAGGCATGCTTTCAAGAGACAAAACATTTGACTGACATCTGTTTAGTCGCTAATCAAAGCTTGGGACATTTTCAAACATGATGCATAAGATTAATGACAATCACATCTCTAACTAGCCAAATAAAGTCTCACTATTTATTCTTATTTTATTTTAATTTTTTTTAACAATACAGGGTCTCATGTAGCCTAGGCTGTTCTTGAACTTGCTATGTATTTGCAAATTACTTGCTATGTGATGGGATTATAGGTGTGGACTACCTTATCCAGTTTTTATGGAGTGCTAGGGATCAAACACAGGGCTTTCCACATACTAGACAAGCATTCTTCTAGCTATATCCCCAGCCCCTGTCCAGTTATTTCAACTTGTCCAACTTTGAGCTTTCCTTGCTCACTCCTTCCCAGTCATTTCCTATCCCAGCCTAGGCTTTGCTAGCATCCTTTACATCATGGCCACTAGACCCTGCTATGTTACATGCGCCCCACAGTAACACGTATTAACATTTCTAATACATAATTTTGTTTGATCCTCACCATTTATGAAATGGATCTCACCAATTCCTTTCCTCAGCTGGTACAGGCAAGGCTGGGGAGAGTGTGAACATCACAGTTGAAGGTACTAGTGCTGAAATCGACCTGAACTTAGGTCAGTGCCATGTTTTTATTTATTTATTTATTTATTTATTTATTTATTTATTTATTTATTTTTGACATACCCACTCTCAGCTTTATACTCCTCCCATGTGTAAAAACAGAAACACCATCTCTATCATTATCCATAATTATTGTGGACTCAAGTATTGTTTCTTATTATATTTATTATTATTATTACTATTATTATTATTATTATTATTATTGTGTTCATTCACGTGCGTGTGCGTGTGTGTCAAGGTTGGAGGACAATTTGTGGGGGCAGTTCTCTCTTTCCACTATGTGGGTTCCGTGGTTGTAATTTAGGTAGTCTTGGTGGCAGGTGCCTGGCGGGCTAAGCCGTCTTGTTAGCCCATGGACCCAAGTATTGATAATGTCTGAAGCAAGAGAACCTCAGCAGGAGTTACTGGCATAGTATGACCGACAGGGTCACTGGTAGACAAGTTCAACAATGTAGTCATATAGAGGTAGTATGAGTCTTTCCCAGGACTGTGCTCATTCCAGCATTCTCTTGTGGGCTTGGGAGGGTGACTTCCTGAGGGACACCTGAGGGGAAGATACATGATGGTATCGTTTGCTGCCGGGTGGATTGAGAGCAGTCAGAAGCGAGGAAACATGATGCTTGCTCTGACTCAGAGCAGCAAAGCCAAGGAGAATGTGCAGGATTTTAGGAAGCCAAGGAACTTCTTTATTATTTAAAAAAGGGAGGAGGGATGGATGGGCGATCCCCAGAGCCAGATTTAAGTGCTGAAGTCCTTTGGGGGCTCACAGGCTCTTTAATGGGCTCAGAAACCCTGCAAATTATGAACAAATCCTGCAAAATGAACTTTCTGTATAGTGTGGGGCAAACTTAGCGACTCTCTTGAAGTTTGCCATTCTCTGAAGACAACGGTACACATTTATTTAGGAACCATATCTTATAAGACAGAAACCAGCTTCAGTCACTGCTCTAGACTTGGTCCACGTTATTATTAAACATTTAGAGTTTGAATATCATCCACTTCCTATAAAGATGGGGGTGTGTCAGTGCCTGAGTTATGAGTTTTCCTCTCTGAGCATCCGGACTGTATTTTTCAGAGAGCTGTGTTAAATTGCTTGGATTGAAGAATTTTCAAGAAGCAAATGTATTTGAACTGCGGCTTTTAAGTCCTACTTATTTAAA
Organism: Peromyscus aztecus; assembly: GCA_902168405.1. Lineage (NCBI taxonomy): Eukaryota > Metazoa > Chordata > Mammalia > Rodentia > Cricetidae > Peromyscus > Peromyscus aztecus. The sequence goes on along the minus strand of CABHPQ010142185.1, from coordinate 482 downwards.
CAAGTGGGTCACCAAGAAACTTTAAGGTAAATAGTGGCCTCAAGAGGAAGTACCAGGGCGTCCAAGCGTCTCCAACCTCTCTTGGGAGCGGCCAATTAATCTCTGCTACAGAACAGCGCCGCCCGGCCTTGCACCGCAGCCAGGCACTTAGAACAGAAAGCCTGCCTGGCTGCGGACAGAAAGACACTTGGCCTGGAGCTTCATCCGCAGTTGGTTCCCTATCCTCCCCGGGGCGACCGGGTGGCTGCTGGGCTCTTAGAGACGTCCCCTAGCCTAAACTGCTGTCTCCCAGGAAGGGGATTAAAAGTCACAAAGAAAGGGAGGGGACTTCGGTGGAGCCCCTGGGGGCGTGGGTGGGACGTCCCTGAGTGGGCCTCGCGCCGCAGCTCGACAGCAAGTGGGCTGGAGGAGGACGCGCCCTGCCCAGCGCCGGCCCCAGCCCAGCGCCGCGGGCTGCGATGCGCATCGCGGCGCGGTGAACC